>JAUEJL010056843.1:0-19411 GCA_032274825.1 Drosophyllum lusitanicum | reverse complement strand
TATATAGTTAACTATTATATATATATATATATATATATATATATATATATATATATATATATTACAAAATTGCCGCAATTATTATTAGTCCTTCATCAAGTTAATCATATATATTTAAAATAAGGTTCTTTATTGATCCTTGTTACACACACTATGGGGGTCTTCCCCCGCCTCATATATACATGTGAGTCCGCCACTAATCGAGATCATCTCTTGTTATGGTCAAATATATGTATAAAAAAAAATTTAAAAACATAATTTTTATTAAAATTGTAAACATAGAAACAATTTAAAATAGTTGTACAAAGATCTTTGACCTAGATCCATTAATATTGGATCAAGAACGATACCATGTTATTAAAATAATCTTGTTTAATTAATAAAAGCTGTTACTACTATAGTTTATCTTATTTTTTACAAGTAAAAAATTATGTTAGGCTGTTTTCTATTTTAAATTATTCATTCGCCCAATTAAACTTTGTATATATAATGTATTTATCAGTAGATATTCTACTTTTTTTTTCTTTTATAGAACATAAATTCACCACTTCATCCTTCACCTCAAGACCGGTTTTTAAGTTAAATAAACCGTATAACTTTGAAGACTGCATGTTAAACAACCGGGTTCTATTAACCCAACCTTCGGTTTTGACCGAATGTCATCCATTGATAACAAATTCAATGTTTCCTTGTTGAGAATTCCGTGTTACACATAAATACAGGAAAGTAAACAAATTAACACTATGATCGAATGTATAATTAGAGAAGGAAAAAAAAGTAAATAAAAAGATCAAAACATTAACGATCAAATATGGGGGAGTGTATATATATATATATATGTATGTATGTATATAATATACATGGTAGTTGGAATCATGAATTATTTAATAGAGAAAGGCAAAAGGGGATTTTATATATATTAGAGAAACAATGGTCAAATATTGCAATCTGAACAGCAGCTTGAAGTTTCAATGGCTGTGGAATTTTGGGAAGAAAAAGAAGGTGGTATATATTGACAGTTATCATTTGGAATGCTAATTTTGAATGAAGAATTAAAGTAGTCAACATGTTTCAGTTACTTGTTTCTAAGCCTGTAAATTGAACAGTGTGTTCACATCAGGTTCAGATAATGTGTGAACATGTGTTTAGAATAATCTCAAATGGCCGGTCAACTAGTGTACAACATCAAATTATAAAACTAATCTACCGCCTACAACTAAATAATCTATCATCAAGCTTTAAAAAAATCTAATGCCTACAGTTGAATACATTTATTATCTTAAGTTTAAAATACTGGAAATTTTAGTAAAAAATCTATATTTTTACTAACTCTGGAGACGATTAATTACATGTGTATTTGTTGTATATAATTAATTCTTAGCGGGTTTATGTTTTCCTTTGTAAGAGCTTAGTAATGTGTATTATGTGTCCAAAACGGAGTATGTATAAATGAGATATCGATACTCAAAGTTAAGTGTTTGGAATAAAACTTAGCAAAACTAATTTGTGTGAGAAAGTGTCCCACATAGGAGGAACAAACTTTTAGGTAGCGTTTGGTTGGCAGGAATACTAGAGATTCCGTAGGAATTAGAATCCAATTCGTAAGGATTTCTGTGTTTGGTTCACTTTAATGAGAGAATTTGAGAGGAATTGGAATCCATCAAATGAGAGAAAGTAAATTTCATCACTAGATGGAGGGATTTTAAAATCCTTTGAATGATGAAATGTGGACTATTACCTTACTTAAACATCTCTATACCCCTAATATATTTATCTAATTCCATCGACATAACACGTGAGCCGACTCTACCCTCCAAACACCGACGGCTTCTCCCTCCGCCTCTAGACCCTCCACCGCATCCTTTCTCCGTCGCCGTCTCCGGACTCTCCACCGTATCCTTCCTCAGCCAGACCCTCCGCCGCCGCCTCCAGAGCCTTTGTCGTATCCTTCCTCTGCCAATCTCTCCGCCGCCGCCTTCCTCGGTCACCGCTCCAGACCCTCTGCCGCTGCCTCCAGACCCTCCGCCGCAGCCTTTCTCCTCTACTGCCTCCAGACCCTCCGCCGCAGCCTTCCTCCGCTGCCGCATCCAAACCCTCCGACGCAACATCTTCTTCATGAGGTCGTAGTCGCCAGATTTCGTCGTTTCGTCGCCGCCTTCCACCTTAGCCTTAGATGAGTCTCCCTTCTCTCTCTGGATTCCTCAACAATATTGAATCTGTCCGACTTACAATATGAAACTGATGATTTGAGAAGGCGGTGATTTGAGACCGATGATACTTGAATTTATGCGGATGTGTATTGTAATGATATTAACTTATGATGTTTATTAGCGTGATTTTCATAATTTCTTGCTATGAATGCTCAATTAATAAAATAAAATTTAATATTTTTATAATTTATATAATATATTTTTACATATAAGTTATAAAACAAACTAAAAATAAGTAAAAAAACAAGAAAGACAATTCTGTCATTTTATATTACTGAAACCAAATTCCAATTCCATTTCCGGCCAACCAAACAAATCACAAATTCAAATTCCAATTCCTGACAGATTCCAAATCCTTCACAGATTCCAATTCCATCATAAACATTCTACGAACCAAACGCCACCTAAGTGCTTCTAGGTGTTAGGTTACTATTTATAGTAACTTTTTCTTAGTAGGTATATTATATTCCTTTCCAAATTACAACTTATTTCTATTATAAACTTAATCTTTTAAACTTGTTTTTCTTTCAAGTTTATAGTATGACCAAAAGGGTTTACCCTTAATACTCTAATCCCATTAATCTCTTCATTTTATTTATATAATACTCCTTTTAAATTTTTGGGGTGTTACACTAGGGTTTGTGGAGATGAAGCCAATTGCTTGAGAATTTGGGGATACATTTCTTGGAAGTAAGAACAACAACGATGACAACTAGAGCAGGAGGTGGTGGTGTATGGTAATGGTGGGTATATCGCCTATGGTGGTGGTCGTTGTACGATGTGGTGGCAAGGTTGTGTAGAAAGTAACACTGTGTTCCCGAGATACAACAAGGAAAGAAAAGAATGGAAAAATAAATTGACGGGAGAAAAGAAGAGAAAAGAAAGGACAATGATTATAATTTTTCATGTTCTCGAGTTGGAAAGAAAGGAAATGAAGTTCGAATGAGAAGAAATAAGATTGTGTTCTCGGGCTAGAGAGGAAGGAAAGAAAAATAGTCATTTTATAATAATACTCTTATTCTTAAAATAATTTATTATGATTAAGGGTAATTTTGTCACTTACGAAAAAATCATAAAAATTTTCCTTTCCTTTCCTTGCTAATCCTCCCATTTTGTAGAGGAAAGTTTAAGAGAGAAAGTTTACCAAATTTTCCTTCCAAATCATTTCCTTTCTCTCCTTAAAATAACTCGATAACACACAACTTTTTTATTTCCTTTCAAATCTCTTCCTTTCTCTCCAAAATTAAACTCGGGAACATAGCGTAAGAGTTGAAAGCTTTGGACTTTTGGTTTGTGTGAAGACTAGAAACCATTGTATGGTTTTTGGGAAATGGTTTTATAAACCCGGTGTAGTTTCAAAGGATAGGGTAATAGAAATAAGGCGTAGAGTTTGAGATACTTGAAGAAATGAGAACTGTAATAAATATAGAATAAATTACTTATGGTAACCGATGGGGTGGAATAGTATTTAAATATTTTAATTTTAATTTAATTATGTCTTTAATAAAATCAAGTTAAAATCACCTTTTGTATTTAATATCTATAAAATACATTTTAATGTACATAAAAATTTCAAAATAATAGGACTGAGCATAGATTAGTTTAGGTCGGTTTTGACCACAAACCAAACCATAACCGATAATATCAGTTATGTGTTTTTTCAAACCGACAGGTATTGTTTTCTAACGGGGCGGTTGTAATAGCGGGTTGGTTTTCGTTATCGCTTTTATTGGTTATCCGTTATATTAAGTTGGGTCAAACTTAATGGGCCATTATTTTAAAATATAGACTTGAGTTATATTTTTTATCGTTTTATAGTAGCCACAAAATTGGGCTAAATAACCGATTAGTTTCTATCACTTTTTAAGCCCGTTATTATTTGTAACAAAATTACAAAATGGTAGGCTAGATTGCGAGAGCTATATATAATACACAAAATTGGACCCAATGCTACAAACATCTTTGTAACGCCATGGTTTCAAAATTCGTGCACAATTTTTTTTTAAAAACATCGCAACAAAAACATTTATTATCATCATTAAATGCTAAACAGTTAGAAATCAGTTAACATTCACCATCATAAATACCACTGCGTTACCGCGCAGTCGAATCATCTTAGATAAAATAATTCAAACACTCGTTTGGAAATCAACCACAAGTTGGCATAATAAAATAAATATACTACGATGTCCACACTACCCAGTAGCTCCCACGCTCACCAGGTCTCTACCTCCTAAGCTACCTGTACGGATACGAGACACATTTCAAGAAACAGGTATCAACTTTAGCCTCGTGAGTAAGCAATAGCTAAACAAAATCATTTGATAGGTTATGTTATACACGCTAAAGCCCAACCCGTATAATGACCCACCCGCATATCATCATTACTCCACATGCTCGAGTTTCATCTTTTAACATCATTATATGCATTGTTTTACATCATTGTCATCATTACACGTCGTAAACATCTTCTAAAGCGAATAATTCATCACAACACATCAATAACTTCATTAAGCATCTTTCCATCTCTAAACATCGCTAATCAACATCGTATCTATCACTCTTAGTTGGGCCTATCATCTTACATCGCTATCATCACTACCCCAACCACCATGTACGTGTCCGGCAACTGTTAGGGTTCCAAGGTCCGTCCACACTCGTACCACGTGCGTGCTCGGCAACTGCTAAGTCCCGTAATCCGTCCACACTAGTTTAAGTTCACTATGCGTGCCTAACAAGTTTGGTACCGATCGGGGCGCGACTCCCTCACGTACTCAGACTCCCGTTGTCCATCCGCTATAGCTGCTCCAACATCAGTCGTTTGGATGAAAGTACTAACGATGCCCCATCGCTAGGCCCTCCTTCCACCAACGTGATGTTTTGATCATTGACCTCATCATTGCCGGTCAAACACCACTCCATTGTAGAAGTACACCACATGTTGCCAAGGTTGTCTAGAAAACCCGACAACTAAACATCATTGTGCTAGCAAGTCCTAGAAGGCACACTTCCCTGCTAGGCATCGTACTATATCTTAGAGATAAGTCTACCCTCACCCGCAAGTCATCATAACATCATATCATATACATCATTAATATTTACACACATTATAAGCATTTAAATAGACAATCACATGCCATCTTTAATTAAGTAATTAAATTCCTCGATAAAATAGTAACCACCCATAAGCGTCTCTTAGATCATGTAAAAATCGTTTAACCTTTCTAAAAACGAGTTTGTCATCATACTAGGTTTTGAAAATTTACCGAACTCACCTTAGATTAAGTGTAGCACCGAGTGAACCGCGCAAATCTACCGCGACACCTAAACAAACACAAGTATACTACTAAGTAGTCCCGAAAAGGATACAAAACGTGAAAGCAGCACGAAAATAAAACACTATTACTCACAACCCTACACTTCACCCCAAACCAAAAACCCTAGCCAAGTTGGCCTCGCCAACCTTGGCTCGCTAAAATAAAATTGTGAGGGTGGCTGCGCCATCCATCATGTTTGCGAGGAGCAAGGAAATGGCGAGTAGGGATCGCGAGACCCCTTGTTTGCGAGACAAACAGATGGCGAAGAAAAGGAACAGCCTCGCCATTCCCTCCATGCCCACCTCGCCAACAAGGTTGGTGAACGTAACCCTCCCCCATCGTTCGAAGCTGTCGACGAAACAGGCATCCATTTGCAGAAATGGATCATTGGTGGAGGCCCCAAAACACATGATTTAAGTGCCAATGATAGTAGTATACATCTAAGATCAAACCGTAAACAACAATTTAAGATCAACAATCAAAATTAAGTCAATTCATGGTTAAAGCTTCAAGAACTAGAAACCCTACTACAACAGTCGATCAATGGCAGCCCCCTACACCATTAAAACTTCAAACAAAACCCATCTATATCACTACCTTAGGAAGAGATTACTTACTTGATAGCTAATTCTTCGATTAAACCTTCGATGTGTTGATTCTTGAAGCTCCTCTTCTAGCCGATCGCAAGAACACTCTCGGTTTGAAAACTGCCGTGGATGAGAACTATGGCTGCCCAAAAGGCCAAAACGTATCCTAAATATGCATGAACTATTTCTCTAATCACAAGTTAATCCCTAAAGTTCTCCTTATTACTCCTTTAGTCCCTACTCTTAGTGCCTTATTTATTTACACACTTAAAGAATTCAATTAAATTCCAAAATGTTGTGATTATAGAGAGAACAAGAGAAGAAAATAGAGAGGAAGAAGTTCAATCTTATTCATTAGGTAATCCTCTATATATAGGAGTACAATAGATAAGGGATAGGTATCCAAGATTCAAATACATATATAGGATAATACATATCTATAATATATCTTATCTATCTAATATTAGGAGATATGAACATCTATCCATATTTATTCATAACACAAAATAAATAAAGAGAATCATAATTACAATTAATGAATATATACTTCAAAACTCTGCTCGTTACAATCTTGGCTTCCCCCAATGGTATTGAGACGTGGGAGAATGGGCATGAAGAATGATCCAAATTGAAAGTTTTAATTCCAAAAGTTTGAAAGAAAAAGTCCATATGCTGAGTAAACTCCGAATGTCAAATTTTCTTTTTTTTTTTTTTTGTTTTGAATTTGTAATAATTTAAATATATAAAATAATTAAATAATAAATTCCTATCGATTTAGTTTGGTATCGGTTTGGTTACGTGTACAAAACCGAAATCGACCCATTATATATCGGTTAATGAAATTTTATAAACCAAACCGTCGGTCTTCATTTGGTTCAGTTTTAACGATTTTATATGTTGCGATTCGGTTTTTCGGTTAAGACGCTTTCCCTTACAAAATAATTATGGAACATAATATTAAATTAAATATTATTAGAAATGTTCTATATCCTCCTACTTATCCTTTTACTCACAAGATCAAGACAAGTGTCAAAATCAAGGGAGGAAGCGAAAAAAGAGAATTAATGGATTCCATATGTCATTATCTAGCGAGTAAGAGGATGAAGTAAGAATCTTTAGTAGGAGATATAATTTTCCATGTTATTAATAAGAGTGGTTCTATATGAGTGTCAAAATTAAAAGAAGAGATTAATATAGATAATTAGTGAATTTCATATGTCATTGTTTAATAGGTAGGAAGATAAAATATGAATATTAGTAGCAGGAAATAGAATTTTCCTATTATTAAGGGTGTAATTATGACTCCTAAATCTACCTCAAATTTATCTACAACGAAACTCGAACATATGACTTTATGCTATGAGTAAGAGTATAAGGAGTGGAGGGTGGTGAGAGCGTGTGGTGAGGTGACCACTTAGGGGATGGGTGTGGTACCACTCTATTAAGGTGTGGTGGGAGTGGAGATGTGGTGTTCACCATATGTGGATGGGTGTGTGGAGAGGATATGTGGGCCACTTAGTTTTTTAATTTCTTTCATTAAATTTTGATTGATTAGTTGGGTAATATATGAGTCCCACAATTTGGTGTGGTGAGAAGTGACCACTATGAGGCTAAGTGGTTGATTAAATGGTAAAAAAGAAAAACTGACGTGACGGTGTGGTGAGTGTGGTTCTATGTGACCACTCCTTATACTCTAATAACAAACCTAAACTAACCCAACCACTAGGCTATATATCTTGAGTAAGAGTGTTATTTATTATACTCTCTTCTCTCTCACATACACAAATATAACATCAAAAGACATGCACACATACAAAACATAGAGTGAAGGTGCAATAATCCAACCCCTATTAATAGTTTTCTTTGTAAAATGAAATTTTTTTAACACGAGGATGAGTATTGAAAACACACGGGCATTACATGAATATTTGAAAGAACGTGTCCTATTTGTATATGTATGTGTATTAAAAAAACTATCCGAATAACGAACGAGTACAACACTAGATATATTTATGAGCGGTGATCCATATACAATAAAAATAACTATACACAACAACTTTATACATGATCAACTTATACAATATTACAATGTACGTATAACTGTTTATACTTTATTGAAGCCAACAATAAAAGATTGTACGGATCAATTACTGAAGACAGATCAGCATATCCACATATCCGATTAACGGTCTCTCTACCCTCCCCGTCCCCTTTCTCTCCAAAACTCTCTAACAGAATGCAATCCTTAATCTCTACTTCACCAATTTCTCCATCCAATCGCCACATATTTACGTCACTCGCCGGTCTTCCTTCTTCTCCGGCGCTTTTTAGTCTCCGTTTTTGCGGTCTCAGGCGAGAGATTCTACACTTACCTCAGCTTAAGCACAGAGTAGTCACTGGTACATCGAAAAAAAAGAGGAATTATGTAGCAGCTGCTTCTCCGGACAGCAATGGTAGTCCTACGACGACGTTTGACTATGATCTGGTCATAATCGGAGCCGGCGTTGGTGGTCATGGTGCTGCATTGCACGCTGTTGAAAAGGTTAGAACAAGTAACTGTTTAGATCATACCATCCGATATCAGTTAATCAACGTAACGGAATTATGTTAAGTTGCTTGAGATCACGAATGTCGAAGATTGATAATTCTGCAAAAGTGCAAGTCTCTTCTTTGGCAGCCTGCTGAAAAAGAACATTATTAATTTGTTGTTGGAACTATGAATAATTGATCTGATGTTAACTAGGTTAAATTTCGTATTCTAAAGCTATTTAATACATCTAGTATTCAATCATCTTCCAAAGTCACGTACTAACTAAATGTTGCGTATTAATCACTCACCGTTTAGATTTAAGATATTGAGATAAGTTAAAAGTTGAACATATAAAATGCATAGCTACAAGTTTGAAAGAGATAACCAAAGCAAATCAGGATTCCACATACATGTCCTTACATTTTTACATCAACTAAAACTTTATACTATAACACGGAATGTTTTAGTCAGTAAGGATTTTCTTTTCATTAATGGATGATCAGATCCTGGCCACTCATCAAAACAGTGTGTTTGGATCCGAGTCAGCTTTTCAGTATCTCATGGAAGTAGTTTCTGAAATAGTGACATCCATTTTGCACTGCTGAGTCATCGGACTCTCAACCATTTAATAATCAGTATTATTTCTAATAATATGTGATGATTTGATCTTGTTTGCACTTGGAAAGGTTAACAGGAAATTAACCATTTCAGTTTAATAAGATTGTAATGATGATATCTTTCTTGTTTATATGTGCCAATAGCCTTTTGAGTCTGTTTCCAGCCTCCCTTGCCTGGTATAAGCTTAAAAAGAAGTTAATTTCTTTTTATAAAGTTAAGTACATGACAGGGTCTAAAAACAGCTATCATCGAAGGTGATGTGATAGGCGGAACATGTGTAAACAGAGGTTGTGTTCCTTCTAAAGCTCTTCTTGCTGTTAGTGGCCGCATGAGGGAACTCCAAGATGAACATCACATGAAAGCTTTAGGTTTACAGGTGATATAACTTCCTCGTTAAACTTTTTTTAATGTCTAAACTCACATGAACCTCTAGGTTGGCTCAATATTATCAACTTAACATATATGATTGTTGTTAACTCAAGAGAGGACATTTCGACTTATGTTTTGGCCCTTTTCAAGTTTAATAGGTTTCAGGTGCTGGTTATAACAGACAGGCAGTAGCGGATCATGCAAGTAATCTTGCTTCAAAAATTCGGAACAATCTGACCAATTCATTGAAGGCACTTGGTGTTGACATATTGACAGGTTTTGGTTCAATACTGGTATGCCCTTCCTGTTTTTGGCTTCATTGAGCAATGACAATTTCTAATAACCTACATATAGTTTAGTTTATGCATTCTTATTGATGAGATCTTACATATTATTATGTTAATAAACTTGGTATCAGGGTCCTCAAAAGGTGAAATATGGAGTGGATAATGTGATAACTGCAAAGGATATAATAATTGCTACTGGATCAGTCCCGTTTGTTCCTAAAGGAATTGAAGTTGATGGTATATATTTATGACTCACACACACACATAGAAAACATTAGAATAAGGATAAACTGCGAAAGGGTCAACGGTTGCGAACGCTGCGAACAGTCAAGATGCAGCAACCGAACTATCCTGTATAAATTTGCAGTGATAAACTGTTGATCTTTTATCATGCTAAATCCTTTTGCTTCTCCAATATAAGGCTTGTAGTGTCTAACTAGCATACCATATATGCTTCTCAAAAATCACAATGTTCAAAAATTACATAGCTCAAGAAATTTATGAACTTTTTCTTGATCATATAAATAATTCTTCAGGGAAACTCAATATAGTCAGTTTATTTGTAATGGTGAATGGACTATCAAATAAGTTTAACAAGAAAACTTGCCTGAAAAGGAAATGTTGCAATGTTCACCAGACATCTATAAAGTTATTGCAATTTTCAGGGGATGGATTCCAAACTTATTATGTTTTCTCTTTGCCAGTCTTCTGGACACTTGGACTCTGCACGTAAATTACAGCCTTTGTGCACCAAAACAATATATTTTAAAGATATAAAAACTATTTTTTAAGTTTTCAGAAGAGCTCCCAAGAAGAGTAAGAAATTTTTTTTGTAGTTACTCATATTATACATGAGTTTGCTCATTGCATTCTTATTTTTTTCATGACTTCATAATTTTGACAGAAATTAACTGTCTACAGGGAAGACTGTTGTTACCAGTGATCATGCTCTAAAATTGGAGTTTGTTCCCGAATGGATAGCCATTGTAGGAAGTGGGTATATTGGCCTTGAATTCAGTGATGTATACACAGCACTTGGTAGTGAGGTGGGGCCTCCTGTCTGCCAGCTTCAACTTAAAGTTTCTATAAAGCTAAATGCATGTGTTGCAGGATCAGTTATTTTACTATGTTTTCTTGGCCTAAATTTGAACAACTAGTGTTGCAGGCTCCTCCAAAACTCAAAATACGGTAGTAGCAAAATGCATATGAAAAACGAACAAACAATAATTAGAGGAGGCATCATGGCCGGGTTGGGTTACAGGTCCAAAGACTGGTTTGGGCCAAAAGAGATGAGTTTTATATTATGGTCCAAAACAGGATTCGAATGACTCAAACACTTTTTTGTCTTCTATTTTTTTTTTAATTTTATTTATGATGAATGTATTAACTATGATTACTATAGCTATAATATAACAATATCAAAAGATTTTGGAGGTTTTATGCATCTTAAGTAAACTTTGGGCAACTTTCAACTGATTTGACTAGTTTCAGTTGTAGCTATTTATTTAAGTTTTGCAAATACCTTTTGAAGATAATATATAACTAAATTACCTACATAGCTATAAATAGGTCAAAAACAATTCTTGATATGTTACAATTTAGCAACACGAAGTTTTCTTTTAGTCACCATAACTAGACATGAATTCATATTCAGGTGACTTTTATTGAAGCTCTTGATCAACTCATGCCTGGATTTGATCCTGAGATTAGCAAGTTAGCTCAAAGGGTTCTTATAAATCCTAGAAAAATTGACTATCATACTGGAGTATTTGCTAGCAAGGTAATTAGCTGTTCATTTATCTATACCTTTTAAGTTTGAAGTTTTTCAAAATTCAAGTTGATTTTCTCTCATTATATCAACAGATCACCCCAGCAAAGGATGGGAAACCAGTCATTATTGAACTTATTGATGCCAAGACTAAAGAACTAAAAGAGACACTAGAGGTAATCGTTAAGTGCTTTGTAATTAATTTTTGGACAAAAAAGTAAAAGTATCTCACAGAAATTTTGACCTCTTGTCTTGTTGCCATGGTCCTTTAAGATGATAATACAAATTTAAGACAGCATTTTACTGTATCTGCTTTCTGGTTATTTGTTAGGCAAATACTGACATGTCATTTTTCCTTGGCTACTTTGTAGGTAGATGCAGCATTAATTGCCACAGGAAGAGCTCCATTTACAAAAGGTCTTGGGTTAGAAAATGTATGTCACTTGGTTTTGAAGGATTTGTCTGAAAATAATATATTATTAGGCTTTTGATCTAATGAAAATGTATGTCACTTGGTTTTGAAGGATTTGTCTGAAAATAATATATTATTAGGCTTTTGATCTAATGATATACGAATGTTCTCTAGATTAATGTCGAGACTCAACGAGGTTTTGTTCCAGTTGATGAGCGTATGCGAGTAATTGACGCCAAGGGAAATACGGTCTGTTGCAAATGAAATGATGAGCTTATATTTAATAAAAATCTAGCTAATTAGTATATGACCAGTAATTGTAGTTATTACTATATTTTAGGTTCCTCACTTATATTGCATTGGGGATGCAAATGGCAAATTGATGCTTGCTCATGCTGCTAGTGCACAGGGAATTTCAGGTAAACTGTAGTGTCATTTTTAACTTCTTTATACATTTGGTATGCCGACTCATTTTCTGATTTATTGATTGAAATAGTTGTTGAACAAGTAAGTGGAAAAGATCATGTTCTCAACCATTTGAGCGTCCCCGCAGCTTGTTTCACCCATCCTGAAATCAGTATGGTGGGATTGACCGAGGTAACATTCTTAGTTTTGGTTCAGGATTCTGAACTTATTTTACAAAAGAAAGATGGTTGGTCAAATAGGGTAAATTTTGGTAGACTTGGGTTGACATGGAACACATTTTGGTTCAAAGTTTTTAGATTCCTTTAGTTGTCAACTATGATTTTAGAAATATAATTTCAATAGTACTCTAATTATATGAATTATGAATGAAATGTTTTAAGAGGCTTGTGAACTAAAACTAAATTTTGGGCGACTTTCGACCCTTTTGACACATTCCAGTTTTTCGTTTTAAGATTTATTATTATTTTTCTTTTTAAATTTATCCATGTGAACCATTGATCAAACAACGAATCAACCCACTCATAAGTAAACGGGTCGCAATTCCTCTACTCTCACATTGTTGGGTTTATGGGGCTCATCGTTCTCTCGAGCCGGTCAAATCCGCGACTCTTAAACCCACCGCTCCTGTAGCAATGCGGGAGCATCCACATCGGTGAGGCAAGGGGGTTCATTCTTCCTTATAAGGAGGGTGGATCTTACTCCTACCACATGACGCGTTTTAAAGCCGTGAGGGGCAACCCAAAGCGGACAATATCGTTGGTTGGTTCCTTGGTTGCAATCCTACACACATCACAAATAATTAATAGCTTAAGCTATCATACTAGGGGAAGCATGTATTTGTAATTATTTGTTTGATATAATTTGAACAAGAAACTATTTTGCTAGTTATGATTCTTACACAAAAGCGATGGTGTTCATTTGGGTCAGTCAGCCTATTTTATGATTATTGAATGGTTATTAAATTATGACATTTGATTTCTGCAGCCTCAAGCAAAGGAGAAAGCCAAAAAGGAAAAATTCAAGATAAATGTTGCAAGGACAAGTTTCAAGGCCAACACAAAAGCATTGGCAGAAAATGAAGGAGAGGGTCTTGCTAAGGTCTTCTTTCCCAACCTCTCTTTATTTCTTCACCAAACATACTTTTTCTAGATTAATATTATGACAAATAATCACACACAAAAAGAGAATCTCAGATAGCTTTATTTTTTTATTATACCGATTAACCAGTTTAAAATAAAACTTACCCCAATCACCTCATGTATGGATTTTTATTTTTATTTTTTGGTACAATGCAGTTGATATATAGGCCTGATACTGGGGAGATTCTTGGAGTGCACATCTTGGGTCTGCATGCTGCTGACCTTATCCATGAAGCATCAAACGCCATTGCATTAGGAACTCGTATTCAGGCACGTTTTCCAGCTTCATTTATGGACTAACATTAGAAAAATATAATCTGGATTTTATTTTTTAAAATTTCTACACCACAAAACGTTACAAAAGAAAACTTTTACTATAAGTTTATATAAGTTGATGAGTGTGTCACATTCATGAGAAATCACATTATAAATTATATAAGTTGATGAGTTATATGTTTATATAACCACAATAAATATTTTGCAGGACATAAAGTTCGCAGTTCATGCACATCCCACCCTTTCTGAAGTGCTTGACGAATTATTTAAATCAGCTGAGGTAAGCATCTCCTTTTAGAAGCTTTTATACGAAAAAAAATGTAATAAATTGTTTGTTACTTTCGTTGTCACACTAAACTGCAACATCTGACACTAACTAGTGATATGTAATCAAACGTTAATTAAATGTTTAAAACACATCTTAATAGCAACAAAACTATCGTTTCGATACTCTTTGACTTCTGAATCAGGTCAATGTAGATGAACGCAAGCCAGTAGCAGTATGATTCAAGCGCAACTAAGTGGACAAAAACTGATTTACCTCAAACAAGTTCAACCAAATGCATATCCTGAGGTAGTTTCATCACTTATCTGCATTCAGTTTATATTTAGATGATTTTTTCTGATTTTTATCATGCATTAGCAAAGTTTTACTATTATAAGAACAATGCTCTTAGGGTTTGTTCCACATATGTTCACATGTATATGTTTGTGTATGAGGGAATTTGGTTTGGCCTGATTTGGTTGGATTGGAAATCAAAATCAACAATTTTGCAGATCAACATCGAATTGGACCAGGGTGTTGTGAAGTCAAAACTATCTTTGCTAATTTTGTATGTTTTTATTTCATAATTTGTGCTTGCACTGTTGCCAATATTTGCTAATTCTTCTTCAATTTTCCGTCGATTAGCAAGAATTGTAGAAGTTTAGGATGATTTAAGGGCTGTTTGTTTGCTGCTGAATGGGATTATTCAGCGCTAAATGATGAATCCTTCAGCATTCAACATGTTTGATTGCCGCCTCTAAATGAAAACTGTGCTGAATGAAACAGAAGAACCGTGCTGAATCATTTCACCTTAAAGTACATTATGAATCATTAAGCACCATGTATTTTACTTTAATACCATTTCTTTCACACGTTTCCTTGATAAACAATCATCATATCATATCATATCATATCTTATCTTATCTTATAATATAATAAATGGTTAAGATCCTGCCATGTTGGGGTCAAACATGACTCATCATGTTCTCTCACAAACACGAGAGTGAGTCCCTTGTTTTAATTCAAGAATGGGTCCCTTTATATGGCTCACTCTCATGTTTATGAGAGAATATGATAAACATGAGAAGATTTAATTGATAATTTGCATCATTCAGAACCCTTATCGTACAGCATGTCACGTTAAGATGCAATTTGATACAAAACCATTGAATTATTCAAGCATAGAATCGTTTTGTCTTAATTATTCTGTTTTAACAAACAACCCCTTAGTCTAGATTTTTTCAAAATTGATTCATCACTTGAAATTGTAGTTAAGAACGATTTTTTTGAGCTATACTCGATTGTCTTGTTAGCCAAATCGTGAAAATGAGACTAACATTCACTACACCAGTGGGGTCGCCTACGTGGCACCTCCTGCCCCTTGGGGCCATCACCCTAACCTCGCCAATGGGGCGGTGGTGGAGGGTGTGGTGGTCCTCACCACATCATGGTTGGCCATCCCTCCACTCCATGGGAGTGTGGAGGTTTTGGTGTGGTGGTCCTCACGTCAAATAGTTAGCGTGGTAAGGTGTTTGTGTTAGCCATTAAGCCGTTTTCATTTATTTCATTTTTTTATGTGTGGTTGAATGGGTATTATGTGGGCTTCATAATTATATATATTATTGAAGAAGCAGAGAGAAAATGCTAATGTGGTAAGAAAATGATGACGTCATTTATGATGTGGAAATTTGACATGGCGTTTCAATAATTCAAATATATTGTTAATACCAAATATTACCCTTATAATTAAAATAAAAATATCTTTAACATTTAAAAATTGTAAACTATAAAAACTATATCAAAATTTTGAGTACTCTATTCTCTTTGATTTCACACCGGTATTATTATACTGTTTTTCATAAAATGTCTACTAGATCAATACTAAAGTCAAACATTTACTCTAAATGTGATTAAAACTAAAATGGGTTTTAAATTATAAAAATTATATTAAATCAGCGTGCATTTTGTTCTATTTAATTTAACACTCACATTGTTATACCATTTCTTTAAAAAAATCATTCTTTTAAGTAAAAGATTAAATCAACATAATATGATTATTCATCATATATTTACATGAGTATCTAACAATAGTAAAATCAATAACACGTTGTGTAACCCAACATCATGGCCATGAAAATTTGTACGATTGTGGTTTTTTGGGGGTTACACCGAACGATTGCTCATGTGCAATTCAAAAGTGTTTTTAGTGTAAGTAATAGCATAAATGTGATGTGCTAAAAAACATGGTCGTGTTTTTCACTTGCACATGTGTAGTTTGTGTTAGTTTTCATTGGTTTACACATCTGCAATTTTAATGGGTGAACATATAGTAATGTTGTACATGAACAATATTAAATTAGATATAAATTTATAATGGTTCTTTCTTTTGTTAAAGTTTTATGTTAGTTCAAAGTTATTCCGTTGAAATTTGTAGATTCACTTAACAACCTTTTTATTTATATTTTTTATCTTAAAAATATGCACGACTTCGTACATTTTTATTAATAATGTAACATTAAAACTCTCATATTACTAATAAAACATGTATTAAACTCATTAGATTGATTAGTGGCATTGATCACCAATAAAGATATATGTACACATACACACCCGTGTGTTTGTGTGTGTGACAGTGTGTATATAGGGGAAGGTTCATTTGAGAACCAGTTTTATTGCTTGTACCGTGAGAACTGTTTGTAATCATTGATCATGATTAATTAAAGGTTAGTATTAGTTATGGCAAACATATAATTAATTAAAAACACAGCCATCATTTCACTTTCCTAAAATACTAGCAGGGTATTTTAGGCAAATTGCTTAAATAAAGGGGGAACCACATACCCCCACTTTCTTGAACTAGAATATCTACAAAACGCAAAGGTATTAAAATACGAAAATTATACCAAATTAATGAGAAAATTAAGCTCTATGACATCTATATTGCTATACTTTTTCAAAAAAAATTCGTTTTTACTGGGTTTTTTTCAACACATCATCAGAGATATGTACAGATAGCACTCGCTTTTTTTGGAGCACAGGTGTGGATAGCAACACATGCACATTACAGTAGATTTTTTTAGCACATACAGTTAAACACGGTGCATATGTGCACAATCTGTTCATACTATTAGGTTTTGTTTTAACACAGGAGCGTCTGGATGTGCATCTTGTGCATATATGCAGATGCACATGTACACCTAGATGCATGTTTGCAGGTACAACTCAAAGTTGATTTAGTCAAACTCATTGTCAACTCAAAAATTTCTAACAAAAAGGATCTGTATGATATAAGTACTTAATATATAACTCAAAAAATTCTAACAAAAATGTAAATGATTATGATTAATAAATAGAAAATGAAGTAAAGGGAAAAAAAAGAACAAATACCAAAAAGAAAATACTTCTTGCTATCTATAAAAAAGAAAAAAAGGTGAAAAAAAGAAAGTGCACAAATTTGGCAGATTTACTAAAGTTAAAAAACAGATAAGCAACACAGTGAAATTAAAGAAACCCATAAAATTGTCCAAAAGTGTAAACCGGAACATATAAGCAATCATGACAAGATATTTAAATGAAAAAAATAAAATATTAAACTTTAAATGAAAAAAGATATTAAGTGTTTATAGATAACATCCAACAAAAACCAAAGACTTGTATAAATATTAAGGGGTGTTTAAAATTACGATTTGAAAATAGATTATTTGTTTTTAATAATCAAAATAAGATAATCAACTGTAAAAGAACGTGTTACTGAATAATAGTGTTTGGATTTAATTATGCTTCTTCATATCGTAATAATCATATAATCAGTTTGTTTAGTGCTTAGCAAAGTAGATTAATTGATTTTTAAGGATAAAATCACAATAATCAAATAATCAGTTTGAAAAAACAACTCAAAAGTAGATTTTCAAAACTACATTTTGTAGTCTCCAAAACGTAAATAATTGATTTCTAAAAACATAACACCAAACACTTTAAACTAATTATCGAGGAGTTGTGGTAGGAGTGAAACTTGACGTGACTTTGTGGGTAGGTGTGGTGGGTTGTAAAAGGTGCAAATTCTCTCTTCATAATTTTCTTCTCTCTTTAATTGATTGTTATTTAAATTTTAAAAAATAAAATGTGAGCAAAGATAAATGCATTGAAAGATGAGTATATTTTTGGATTGAAAGACGAGTAAAAGACGAGGAAGAAGAAATCCGAGTATCTATTAAAAAAATATGGAACGAACGTCGTCTTTCGTGTATTAATTATATTTCAATCAAGTAAAAATATTACGAATATTGCGTTGTTAGTTGTGAATTTTGAAAAGAATATAATTATAATCATGATAGTAAGAGCATCCATAGTGATGATTTTAGCACTATTAACAAAATGCTCACAGTAATGACTATCTAGGGATGACAATAGGGTCGGAGGTATCGGGGATCGCTTTTCCCATCCCCGTTTCCCACTTCCCTTCCCCATCCCCGTCCCCGTCCCCATCACTGTGGGGTATCGGGGATCCCCATGGGGAATCGGGGATTTTCTTCGTCTATAAATTTGGTTTTTCTAAATAGGTATATACAAGAATTTTCATACAAAACTAGAATTAAAAATCTAGCTTAATCCTTCCAACGAGTTCACATCAAAATGTAATCAATCAAGTATTTTAATAATTTCGTAAGATAAATAATGTTCTTGATAAAAGACAATATAATGATATATTACTAAATCGTTCTATAATACACATAACATTATCAATCAAATAGATGATTTCTCTAACATATATATTCATGAAAGATGCTTATAATACTTTTATAGACGATTTTACAAAAACTATATTAGTAATTTCTTCGTATTAGTTTTTTTCGTTATTTATGTTTAATAAATCGTATGAAATGATCATGTATGTTCAAATAAAATCTTATTGATATGCATGTTAGTATAAGAAAGTTAAATTGGATACAAATGCATATTTATATGAGAACTTGACTTTAATATATATATATATATATATATATATATATAGTGAAAAGTTCATTTGAAAATCGTTTTTATTGCGAGAACCACGAGAACCAATCTTAGCCGTCCAATTTTCCCTCCTTCAATTGGATTGCCCATCCATGAATTCCTTACATACACCTTGCCACACTCAATTCCCCCACGCTCTTCATCCATAAATTCCATTATCCAATATGAACGGCTAAGATTGGTTCTCGCAATAA
>JAUEJL010056832.1:0-19414 GCA_032274825.1 Drosophyllum lusitanicum | reverse complement strand
TTAAAAATTAAACATATAAAATATAAATTATATTATATATGGAGCTCGTTTAGGCTCGTTTAAGCTCGCGAGCCCACACTTTGAAGCTCGAGCTCGGCTTGTTTATTAAATGAGCTTTAATCTAGGTTTGAGCTCGAGCTCGTTAAGGCTCGGCTCGTTTCGAGTTTTTAACGATCCGAGCTCGAATAGCTCGCGAGTAGCTCAACTCGTTTACACCTCTAGCGGTAACTATATTGTATGGATGTTTATAAGGATGTAGTTTTTTGACCCATGTGCGCGCCTCCCTCCAAGCTCGATTTGGATGGTGGTGATGGAGATTATAAGTTTCGACTCTAGTTCAAGAATTTTCAAACCCATTTTCTCTTATGGCAAAATCTTGTGTGTCGATTACCACTTGAGAACATAGATCGATGATTAGATATGCTAATCATGATCATATTGAGGTGGGTGGAGCACAAGACATGGAGATTTCATATCCTAGTGGCGGTGGTGGCTGGTGGGTAACGGTGGCAGAGTGATGGTTGCGATGGTGAGGTGATGGCTAGCAGAAAGAGAAAGAGAGAGAGGTGGATAAAAGAGTGAGATATATATAGTTTTTAAGAAAAAGATCTTATTTTTCTTTTTTATTTAACTAGAAAATAAATTTAAAATGGAAAAAGTGAATAAAAAATAAAGGCAGGACAATTCAGTCATTTTAGTTTGACCAAAAACCGTAAAATTTAGGTTAGCTACCAAGCCCGTAAAAGAATAAAGGACAAAAAATGTAATTAACTATAATGTAAGTTTAAAGTTTTAAACCAATAGACTTTAATATAAGGACTATTACTTGAAAATAAACTTCACAAAGGACTGAATTTGTCACTAGTCTAAGTCAAAGGGGAGTTTTTACTAATTCACCCTTAACTTGGTTATTATAAATAGTTATTGTTAAAGCCTTTATACGTATCGTCTGCCATTCAAGTTTCAACTTACAGAAAAATGAGCAGCGATCAAGATCCTCGTGGCTTCTTGCCACCACCCACCACCGGCTTTGCCGACGGACTCCACCCCCAACCGCCCTCACCCACCACAACTCCTACCGCAAACAACCTTCATCACCTCCCTGGTTTCACCGCATTACCTCTTCCCCAAATATCTCCGACGACACGCACAACCACTTCTTCCCTCTCATATTCCACCCTGGAATCACAGCTTGCCACCGCCATCGGCCGTACAATCTACAACATTCGTGATGCCATAACTGCCGCCACCGCCGTCGATGCCCAGAACCCAATTCGCCGAACAAAACCAGACATCACTCCAAGACCAAAAACCAACGCAAGAAAAATCCCACTTCGTCGGACTGTGTCTGATACAACCATTCCACCGCCGCCGCTGTCCGGAGCAAGAACAGTTTATCCATACCCAAATTCAAGAAATGTGGTTTCAGAGTCTTTAAATCAAGAAGAGAGCCCCAAGATCAAGGTTCGTCGCCAAATTCTTGAATACTAATCTTTCTTTTTCAAACTCAATTGCAATTTCATGTTTGAAAATGAGTAATTTTCTTCTTCTTTTTCAAACAGAGATTAAAGAAAGTGAAAGAAATGGTTACGGAGATCGAACAAAAGTGTTGGGAATTTAGGCGTGAATTTGATTCTGAATCTGAATTAACACAAGAAAATGATGAAGATGATGAACCCTCGGAGGTAAATTATCTTTTGTCTTTTAAATTACATTTATCTAAGTTTTTTAATCTTGTTTTATTTACCGGAAATATATACCAAACGGCTTATAGTCTAGAAATATCGGCTGTTTAAAGTGGTTAAAAGTTCTAGTTTATGATACTTTTGTTTTTAAGTTAATAAAATTCTGTTAATTAATTTCATAGGTAGAAGCGGATCAAGACGAAGCTGAGCGTGGCGGGTTCAAACAACTCGCCGAAGGTGAAGAGGAACGTGTCAAGTTCAAACAACTTGAAAACGGGGATTTAAGGATCCAATTGCGATGTTCGTGTTGTAGACGCTATGAAATTTTCGGTAATCAGATTGGATTCTTCTACAGATTGATATAATAAGACGAGATTAACCAACTAAAAAAAGTTAATAAGTTGTTCAAATATTTTGATAGATGAAGTTTACAATGTAAGCTATATGTTGGTTATTTTTGCATTCAATTTAAATGGGGTTGGATAAGGAACATAATATTGTTTTTGAGATGGTGAATAAATAAGTTGTTTTGGAGGTTATTTATGTATTTAATTTGAAAAAGTGTCAATAATGGTTTAACCATTAAAGTTCTTGTTAAGTCTCTGTTTAACTATCACCGTTTTTTTCTAAACGATTTTATTATGTTGTAAACCTCAAAGTTTTTTTCAAATAGTTTAAACCTTGAAGTTTTGTTAAAAAACCGGATTAATCCCTTATGTTTTGTATTATTTTCTTATTTTACACTCTCTACGTGATTATGCATGTTAAGTTTTATAGGATGAAATCCATTTTTTAACAAAAATATAAAGGGTAAATCATTTGAAAAAAAACTTTTAAGGTTTAAGCAAAAGAAAAAGTGTAACTTTCAGGATTAAATTATAACAAATTTAAACCGAAGGGTAAAACTATTTAAAAAAATTTGATGATTAAACCGAAACTAAACTAAAACCTTAATAGTTAAATCATTATTCACCTTTTAAAAATTGTTTAAACTTGAAGTTTTATTAAAAAAAACCTAATTAATGGCTTTAATTTTGTATGATTTTTTATTTTACCTTATCTACTTGATTATGTGTGTTAGTTCTATTAAAAACATAACACAACTTAACAAAAATATAAGAGTTAATTCATTTGGAAAAAAATTTCTATAGTTTAAATAAAAAAAATGTGTAACTTTAAGGATTAAATTATAACCAAATTCAAACTTATAGTAAAACCGTTAAAAAAAATTATGGTTAAACCAAAACTGAGCTAAAACTTTAATGGTTAAACCATTATTGACCCCAGAAACTTGTTTGCTTGTGTCACAATGTAATACCTATTTGGGTCATGAGTCATGTATTCTAGTTTACTTTATATACACACCTTAATCTATGTATATGAAAGTTATTATTGGATAACAATTCTGACTTTTTTTTATTTTCTATGTATTAACTAAACTTAACTAGATACTTATAATAAAATATTAATAGATTAGGATACAGAGAATAACATGCTAACTACTTTGAAGATGCAATATGTTGAATAAAATTATAGAATCTTTTGAGATTGTATAAGTGTATAACAAAGGTGAGATGTAGGGGTATTGATGTAATTTGATGTACCCTAAATTGGTTTTAGAAAATGATCTTTTCCTAGGCAATAGGTGGGAGAGAAATTCTTTATTCACGTGTTGTTATTTAGTTGTTACGAGATAATTTGTATATAATATTTTTTATCATATATAAAAAATATATATGTTTATATCAAAATAATTTAAAAATATGATTGAGAAAAATAGTTAGTGAATTTATAAGAGTAAAAAAAGACATAATTGTCATATATGATAAAAAATGTTATGTATAAATCATCTCCTTTACGTAAATAGTTAATTTTTTAATTATTTTTTTATAAAACACTTTAAAGAAGTAAATAGATTATTTATTGTTGAAAATTTAATAATCTAAACCACTTTGAAAACGTATCCTAAATGAAATACAGTTAAATAAAAGGAATTCGTCACCTTGTCATAATATTATGTCATATGCAATACAAAATAAACTTTGATGAAAATTTTTGTAGATAGTTTGGTTCGCTAGAATCCTATGTAAATGTGTTCGATTTAACTTTAGGGGAATGAAAATTGGAATCTTTATCCTTTAAATTTTCTATCAAATGAAGGAATTCAGATTTCTTTCCACTCCCTAAGGAATTTAGATTTTATTAGCTTCAAGTACATCACTGGTAGGTTTTAATTGAGTCAACCCCATCGGCTTTCGAGTTAATTGGGTCGTATTTGTCAGGTTTAAAAAACCAAACTTTACCCCGCAACCCCTTATTAAGCTTCAAGTTAATTAGGTTCCATGGTTATAGGGTTAGGTTAATCTAGTTTTATTAATAAGGTGATGATGGGGGTTAGGTTGATCCGGTTTTATTAATAAGGTGACAGTGGGGTCATCTTAATGTAAATTTGTATGCAAGTCTTGAATTTGGTTGGGTCAATCAGGTTAACTCAAACCAGAATAAGGATATAGAAACTAATCCAGTAGCAGCGGACCCTATATATAGTTTAGGTTTGACAGACCACCCAAATCATTTTAGATCCTATTTAATCTAACTTGAATTAGGTAATTTGGGTCGGGTCGGGTTAGACCGGACAATCACATTCAAATTCCTTAAGTAGTAATCAAATAGATTTATTAAGAAATTAAAATTACTTTTCAATTCCTTCAAGATTTTAATTCCCTTAAAATTTCCAATTCCATTTATCAATATTCCAGCGAACTAAACGTCACTTAGAATTTAAAATTCATAATCATTGATTAATATTTCCTTATCTTGTATTTATTCCCTTTGCTCAATACTATAACCCCTGTCCAACAAACAAAATCATCTCAAAAACAACTTATTCATTCTCCATCTCAAAACAATTATGTCTCCTTGGGATTTAGAATTATAAATCATTGGTTAATATTTCCTTATCTTATATTTATTTCATTTGCTCAATATTATGTTCCATGTCTAATCAATGAAATCATCTCAAAAACAACTTATATTATGATAACTTTATTTAAAAACCATTTTTAATGTGAGTACCGTGACTACAATTTATAATCATTACTAGTGTTCATTAATGACTCACCTATAAGGGTTTTGTGATCTTTTATATATCTTTTCAACCGTGATTACCTCCGGGTGGATCGTTATTAAAAAGTGATACTTGATTTTTTTTAAAATACACCTCGTTAATACATCATTAATGAGTCGTTATTTTTATACGGTACTACACTAAAAGAGGTTTCCAAATAAACCCTCCCCCTGTTTATTAACCATCTCAAAAACAACTTATTTATTCACCATCTCAAAGACAACATTATGTTCGTTATCCAACCAGATTTAAATTGAATGCAAAAACAACCGGTATATAGCTTACATTGCAAACTTCATCTATCAAAATATTTGAACAACTTATTAACTTTTTTTAGTCAGTTAATCTCATCTTATTATATTAGTCTGTAGAAGAACCCAATTTGATTACGCAAAATTTCATAATGTTTACAACACGAACAACACATTTGGATCCTTAAATCCCCGTTTTCAAGTCGTTTGAACTCGACACATTCCTCTTGACCTTGGTCTAGTTGTTTGAACCCGCCACGCTCCTCTCTAGCTCCGTCTTGATCCGTTGTTACCTATGAAATTAATTAACATAATTTTATTAACTTTAAAACAAAAGTACAATAGCTAGAACTTTCAACCACTTAATACATGGGCGTTTGTTTTAGCTTATTACGAGTTTATTTATCCGGCTTATTGTAAACCCATTTTTTCTGACTTAGTTTTTATAAACTTTGTTTATTTTCTTATTTATAAGTCATACCAAGCACGCAAAATCAGAAAATAAGATTATTTAAAAACGTAGGTAAAAGTTAATTTACCTCCGAGGGTTCATCATCTTCAACATTTTCTTGTGTTAATTCAGATTCAGATTCAAATTCACGCCTAAATTCCCAACACTTCTGTTCGATCTCTGTAACCATTTCTTTCACTTTCCTCAATCTCTGTTTGAAAAAGAAGAAGAAAATTACTCATTTTCAAACATGAAATTGCAATTGAGTTTGAAAATGAAGATCAGTATTCAAGAATTTGGTGACAAACCTTGATCTTGTGGCTCTCTTCTCGATTTAAAGATTCTGAAACCACATTTCTTGAATTTGGGTATGGAGAAACTGTTCTTGCTTCGGGCGGCGGCGGCGGAATGGTGGTATCAGACACCGTCCCGTGAAGTGGGTTTCTTCTTGCGGTGGTTGTTGATACTTGAGTGATGTCTGATTTTGTTCGGCGAATTGGGTTCTGGGTATTGACGGCAGTGCCGGCGGTTACGGCATCACGAATGTTGAAGATTGCACGGCCAATAGCGGTGGCGAGCTGTGACTCCAGGGTGGAATATGAGAGGGAGGAAGTGGCTGTGGGTGTCGCCGGAGATATTTGGGGAAGAGGTAATGCGGTGGGAGGTGATGAAGGTTGTTTCCGGTAGGAGTTGTGGTGGGTGAGGGTGGTTGGGGGTGGAGTTCGTCGGAAAAGCCGTTGGTAGTTGGTAGTATTAATTATCACTGAATGGCGTTGAAACTTGAATGGCAGTCGATATGTGTAATTTAATAATAGAATATTTCTATTTTTTTTTACTATTTTTTATTTCATTATTTTACTATGAATTTAATAATTTTTTTCTTATATTTTTTATTAATTTTTTAAGTAAAAAAAAAATTAAATTAGAAAAAGTAAAAACTCCCCCTTTGACTCATAACCTTCTAGAGGTTATTATAGTTTTACTAGTGAATATTATCCTACATGCATGATCTTAGTAATAGTTTTTGGAGTTTATGGTTGCTCTAGAGGCAGTTTTTATTGTCTGAAGCCTAGGGTTACTTGGGATGATTTTGTTATGATCTAGATTGGAGCCTGTGATTACTCCTAACTTGTTACACTTTTGAGTTTGTGCCTTTGATGAACCTTCTTGTTAACTACATAGGTCCAAATCTAGAGCTAAGTTTGAATCTAAGAGGGTGTTTGGGATTGCGTTTAAAAATTGATTATTTGATTATTGTGATTTGAAATCGCAGATAATTAGTTTAAAGTGTTTGTGGTTGTGTTTTCAAAAATCAATTATTTGCGTTTTGGAGACTACAAAACGCAGTTTTGAGAATCTACTTTTAGTTGCTTTTTCAAACTGATTATTTGATTATTGCGATTTTACCCTTTAAGAATCAATTAATCTAACTTTGCTAAGCACTTAAAAAACTGATTATCTGATTATTACGACATGAAGCAACATAATCAAATCCAAACACTATTATTCAGTAGCACGTTCTGTTACAGCTGATTATCTGATTATGATTATTAAAAACGCATAATCTATTTTCAAAGCGCAATCTCAAACACCCCCTTAAAAGAACATATTCACCATTAATACAATAATGTCCAAAATATGCTTACCAATCAATAATCATGCCAATAACCACCATTTCTAAACTAGCATGAACCTAATTGTTGCATATATACACATTTTAATACAAGCATTCCATACGTGAAGTTCTTCAACATAACAACACAAACTCACACAACTGGAATAAAGGATCAAAATAGCCAAATATACTACACCATCAAACCAAAAACATCCATCCTCATAAAATCATCAATAACATATGATCAATGTAGCAAATACAACTAAAAATAGCCAAGATTCACGTAACACCGTGATTTTCAAAAATATCGTTTAACAAAAATTTATAAATATCAATTAATTATTAGCAGCGGACGTCTTAAACCATATGTGCAATAAATGAAAAAAAACCACAATGTCACTCCGTGACCAAATCCGTAAAACCATTACAAAGTTCAATCGTTAGACAAATAATAGATGTCTAATTGGTATCGTTTAGCAATGTATAACTACCTAATAAGCATCCTGTCTCACAAAGCTGTACTTCTAAGCCACTGCACGAGTACAATACACATTTAAGATAAACAAGTGTCAGCTTACACCTCGTGAGTCAATAAGGTTAAGTAAACAAAATTTGTAACAAGTATTAAAGATAAAACAATAATACAGTTATCAATAACATACACAGCCAGTAGACATATCTGACCAATCCCGTGAATCCCACATAACATAAATAATGTGTAAGGGTCAAATAAACGTAACAACTAACATAGCATATCAAAACCGTTCACATACTGCATATCATTCGCATACGGCATAGCATTCACATATAGCATGTCGAAGTCCATATATCTACCCGCTAAGTTTTCCCTAGTCATTGAGCCTCGGCCAACTAGGTAACCCCGTTCACTAATCACACGTTAAGCAACCCATGCATCGATTGGGTAGCTACTCCCGATCCATGCATGAGTGTAGATTAGATGATGCTTTCGCTACTCCAACTATGCGAGTTCAAGTACTGTGTTGTCGTTAAGTGTAAGTACAGGGCAACCGTTATCAATCCCTTATGACACTCACGTGATGTTATCGATACGACTACACATGCTTTCACACATCACTCCAGTACTCGAGCACTCAATTGTACTCTCATACCATGCGTTGCAAAGGTTGTCTATAAACCATGCAACTCCGTATGTGGCTAACACTTATACCTACTAGGCCCGTAATGCGGAAGTGAGCATGTAAGGTTACTACCCCCGCCCAACAAATCATTCACATGTATACAAACCAATAATTAATCATGTAGACCGTAAAAAATTGTAGCATGCAATAACAACCTTGTAAGTATATATGAATCATATATTTGCAAGTAATACACTTAGCACATTAAATATAACTTTGTTCAAACCGTTATAAAATATAGATTTTTTCCATGTACTCAGTTTTCTAAAACTACCAAACTCGCCTGAAGTCCGAGAGTATTAGCCGAATAAACCGTCAAGAATCTACTGAGCAACCTAAATGATAAACAAACCCTAATAAGTGACCAAGATACGGAAACCGGAAACAAAAATAACATAAAAGACAAATAGCAACATCCTAATATAGGCATTAGAAATCGCAATTCACATATAGCAACAAGGAATTCGCAAATTGATTCGCTGAAGATGAAATCACAAATCAATCCTCGCTAACTCCTTCACGCTAACCCCTCTCAACAACCTCCTTGCTGCCCTCGCCAACCCAAATCACAAATCACCCTCGCCATTCTAAACTTGATCACAAATCACCGTCTCGCCACCCTCCTTGCTGCCCTAGTGCCCTCACCTCGCCATCAAATAGGGTAATCGCCATCCTTAAGGAGATCGCAAATTTTTAGCCAACACAATCACAGTTTAGCCCTCTTCCCAAAACATAATCGTAAATTAAGATGGCACCTATGTGGATCACATATTTGTTCATCGATGGTGGAAAACCGTGATTTAAACCTTGTCATCCAAAATCATGAATTAATTCTATCCCTATGAATTGCGAAACACAAAACTCATAAGCTCTGCATATTATTCGAAGAACATACCCAGCATCAAACCAATTTAATTACAGTTATTAACCAAAATCAATGATTTCATGTTCCATTGTTCATAATCAACGCCATAGATTAAACCCCATAACATCAATTTCAAGTTTCACCATTAAAAAACATATATAATTAAAACCTAAACCTTAAATGTTGAAACCCCCCCTAAAACTAACTGTTTGATCCATAAACAACAATAAGAACCATACATAAATCCTTGGAATCCTACAACAAATCATAAAGAATACATAATTAAGGGTTAGAAACACTTACTTGATTGGTCAGCTTCACAAAAACACCACAATTCCCTTGCTTCCCTATTGCCGATCGAGAGCACAAAACCAACACCAGGAACTGCCGTGAACACAAACTAGGGCTGCCAAATGGGTTTAAGCCTAATGTAACATTAGTTTCTTAATCACCCACTAATCCTTAAAGTTTTCCTTTTTAACCCCTTGGTCCTTATAGTTTCATTTCGGTATTAATATATCCCTTATATCACTAAATACGCTTTTATATTAATTTAACCCACCAACCATCTCATTAAGTACCCAACTATAAATAACATAAAGTATGCAATATTCTATAATTGGTACCTCGAAATCTTGGTCGTTACAATTTACCCTAGCCTAAGTGAATAAATGTTTTAGCCACTCATAATCACAAATACATCATCACAAATGGGAGAAATTTATGGAATTTTGGAACCCCTGTTTTGTACAAACAGTTGTCATTTAAACACATATCATATTATTGTATGACAGTAAAAATGCTTTTTACAGTCGTAAAATAGATGATAAGGTCTTGATAGTAGATGCAAGTTGGCAAGCGGTGTTGTAAAGGGGTAGTGGAGCCATAAGCTGCTTACAGTTGTAAAGGTACATTTACGGCTGTAAGAGGGGCTTTCCCAAAATCAACTTTTCTTTGGGTTTTCTTCGGTTTTAATGTGTTTGTTGTTTAAACGCCAATTATGCGTCAATGTGAAAAAAATAATCAAACAAGATTAAATAACCACAATATCATCTCAGAAAACAGTCAGAGTGTTGGGAAATTCACACAATAAACATGTATAAATTGAGTGATACCGAACATCACCAACATTTATAGCTTAAATAATTTTTGCTTCAGCAACATGTGAACCAAGTTGATTAAGCTGTAATCTTGTTCCGTTGCAAATGCCATTTCACTGTCAATAATATGAAGCAACATTAGAGGTACATCAATCTTTAAAGCTGGTTATGGTGTAGAAAGCCCAGAACTTTTTATTGAATTTAATTCGTTAGATTAGTGTAATGATTCTTCGGACATATTAGATGTTCCGGTTGAACAAGTATTTTTCTGAACAGAAATATGATACCCCTCGACATTTACCATTGACATCATGAAATCAAGTATAGATCCAACCTCATCATTTACTGGAACAAAAAATGGCTCTTTCCTGAAAATAATGCTGAGACGTTCATTGATAGACGGGTATATAGCAGTAATCATTGATTCAATATGATCATCGTGTGTCCGAGTAAAAAAGCGTCTATGAAAATGAACTTTAGTCTCTCCATCATTCGGGTCACCAAGATTGTCTTCTCCAATGTTTAATATCCAATCCGAAAAATCATTGTACTTAAACATCTTCTATATCAGTACCACTTCTTTTAGTCTTATGTTTTTTTTGTCAACATACGAACAAAACAATACTGTCATATATATATATACGATGATTCAATGGAGCATTTACAATATTTTGCTTTATTCCTTTATGAACAACTAAAAGTATCCGTCAAAATTCTCAAATAATGTATAAGCATCATTTTAGCTTCATCCCAAATAATCAATGTTGTATTTCTCAATAATCCAGACACATTAATGTTAGAATTATAGCATGATAATAATATTAATACTTATAATATTTTTATCTAGTAACTATGATAATATTAGAATGGGAATAATAATAATAATAATAATAATAATAAATAATACAACAACAAAAAATAGTAATACTAATAATAAACAATATTAAGGAATAATAATTATTACCGTTGTAATATGAAAAAATAAAAACTGAAAACTAGAAGTTACATAGAATATTACATTCAAACATATTTTATATAAGAATACCTTTTAATGAAAAGTTAATAGGGCAAATTGCACGAAAATACAACAAACTATGTTAATATTGTCATTGTATGCAACCAACTTTATTTTGTACCTAAAAATACACACAACTTACAAATTTTGTTCATTGTATGCAAGTTACCTATTATAACAGGTAACTTACCGGTAATCTGAAAAAAATAAAAGAACTTTGGTACCTAAAAATACAAAAAACTTTCAAATTTTGTTCATTGTATACAATGGATAACCGGTAACCTGGTAATCAGGTTACCAATTGTATACAATGAACAAAATTTGTAAGTTGTATGTATTTTTAGGTACAAAATAAAGTTAATTGCATACAATGACAATATTGACAAAGTTTTTATATTTTCGCATATTTTGCCCAAGTTAATAATAGCATCTTTACAAATAAAAGGTTGATGATTTTTACAAAACATTTTTTTGTATAATACATAATAAAAAGTGTATGTTTAAATAATAATACCTTTAAACATGTGATTGAGAAAATTAACTAAGGGATTTATAAAGGTACAAAAATAATTATTGTATATGATAAAAAATGTTGCTTACAAATCATCTTCTCCGATAAGACAACTACAACATTTCTAAATCATAAAAAAAAAAATGGTAAATCAAGTCTGGATTTTCATGTAAAGTCATCATCTCATTCTAAGGCCTACAAGCGCAATTGTTGACAAAATTGAATAATAAGTGACAGTGTTGCTTTATCTATTTTTTATTTTCCAATTAATCAAGATTTTAGAAGAAGTTATTGATAAACACTTGTGTGGCCAAAAAGAAAAAGAAAAAAAGAAAAATAATTCATTATAGATTATCTAAGACTAGTCTTTAGCTAAACTTTCATTTCCTGATTAAATGATTTTAAATATAAAAAAGTCTTGGTGTAACAATAAAAAAGTTTGAAGAAAGTATTTCTTAACCCTAATGTTATGAATATTAGGTGTAGAATTAAAAGAGCATTATTCAAAAAATGATTCTTAAATATGTTTTCTTAAGAGTTAGTATAAAACTATCTAGTGAAACTTATTTTATAGAAATTAAAAGCTCTAGCTCCTAAGAGCTACAAAAAAATCTTTCACCAAACGTGCCTTAAAAACCAATATAAGAGTTGTGTTTAATAAAGTCGGTGTAAAAAACATAGTCATAAAATTTTAATATTCAATCACAGGTGATTCAATATACAATCACATGTGATTTGTAAAAGCATCACATGCAGAAAATGTCACTCCGCCCAAAATTTTAAAATACAATCTGGACTATTGATGTCACTGATCCAAAGACTAAAGTTAGTCCATTAGTACTATGAATTAAGTATGAACTATATTGAGCATTCTTCTAATTATTTATATAAGTATGAACTATATTGAGCATTCTTCTAAATTTATAAACAGTTTTAACACGAAATTCCAAACACAGATATAAATAATTATTTTTTTGATATAATAATCGCATAATAAATCTAACAATTTTAGGGTTAAAAGGATAAAGTTGAAAAATTGCATGATGATGAAAGAAAGAGAGGAAAGCCTGGATTCAGGCCGAAGAAAGTGGCATCCCACTTGGTCACCATCGTTGACGTCACCCTTTTCTTCTATTACGTACCACTTACAATTCTCTTTGTTTACTCTGCAAAATTTTATTTTATTTTCATAATATTCAATATTTTTCCTTATGTTTTATTTCACTAGGTTTAATATATTTTTTATTAACTTGTGTAAGTTGTTTTAATTTTTTTAGTTTATTTCAAAATTTTATTTACTATGGGGCTGTTTGTTAAAACTGAACGATTAAGCACTGAATGATTATGTGGTCTGAATAATTCAAATGTTCTGAATGAATCTCCCTCTGAATGTGACATGTTATTTAATAAAGGTTCCGAATTAACAATCTAAATGATGCAAATTATCATTTTAACCTTAATAATGATATATTATAATTATAAACATGACTGTTTAACAAGACAACGTACGAAAGACGGAATATTAGGATAAAATACTTGTTACTTAACGATTCAGAATGTATTTTAAGGTAAAATAATTCAACAGTGTTCTTTTGTTTCATTTAGCACAGCCCTCGTTCAGAGACAACAACCAAACATGCTGAATGCTGAACAATTTAGCATTCAACGCTAAATGGTTCTATTAAACACTCCTTCAATTTTTTATTTATTGTTAATTCTTTTGTTTGTAACATGGCTGTAATAAAAGTAAAAAAGTACAAAAATTACTAGTCAAATATGAAAACATAGACCCTCAAAGCTATTATGTAAATATATATACATGAAAATTGATTACCATTGTTTTTATGTATAATGACAAGATTACCCCAACACTAATAATACATACAAAATAACATAAAAAAGACTTGCATTTGAAACCCAACTCCCCCTAAATCAGTGTTTGCTTTGTTCACTGTCTTCTTTTATGGTCATCTCCACCTCTTCCACCGTGCTAAAATGCGCCTCACCGGTGCCTATGGTCGATGCCGAGTCAAGCCCTGAACCTGCTTGTATCTCTTTAAACATCGCCATCACCTGAATCATTGTCGGCCGCTTCCACGGCCGGTCATCAAGACAAGCACACGCCACTTTCAGGTGCTGTAGAAGCTCGATCTCCAATGTCGGATCTTCGCTCAACAGCTCCCGATCAAACACATCACTTATGCGCATTTTAGCATGTTGTTTCACCCACCCGACAAGGTTATTGTCCCCGAAATCCGGTGAGTCGGTAGGTTGTTTCCCCGTCAAAAGATCGAGCAGTACAACTCCATAACTGTAAACATCGCCTTTTGTCGAGCATCTAAAACTCTGGTAATACTCTGGCGGGACGTATCCTGGTGTACCCGCTAATGTGCTGACGCTTAAATGAGTGTCCATGGCACTCATATGTCTCGCCATACCAAAATCAGACACCCGAGCTTCTAGATTCTCGTCTAGTAGAACGTTGGAAGATTTCATATCCCGGTGAATGATATGTGGAATGCAGTTGTGATGAAGAAAAGCTAACCCCCGGGCTGACCCGATTGCGATCTTTCTTCTTGTAGCCCAGTTTAGTTTAAGCCCGGTCTTTTTCCTGTCGTGCAACACGTCTTCTAAGCTTCCAAACTTCATGTACTCATAAACCAGTAACCGTTCGTCTCCTACCTTGCAGTATCCAAGCAGCGGGACGAGGTTTCTATGCTTTATTTTCCCGATGGTTTCCATTTCTGCAGTGAATTCGCGATCTCCCTGACCGCTAACATGAATTAGTTTCTTGATTGCCACAACGGTGTTATCTTTTAATTGGGCACGGTAAACATCCCCAAACCCGCCTGACCCAATTAAACTGTTGTTGTCAAACCCGTTTGTGGCTTCGAGGAGGTCTGCAAAAGTGAGTTTTCTTAACGGCTTCTCGAAAGCGGCCAAGCTTATACTTAACGCCTCACGAGTGCTGGTCAGTCTCCACGCGGTGCTAGCATTAACACCACCACCAGAGTAAGAATTGCCTCCCCCGTCAGTGAATGTTTCGAGGGCAGCAGCCGCCTTCTTCCTCCTCCTTTTCCTCATCTCTACCAAGATTATAATCACCCCAAAGATGCAAAACAGTGAGAACAATAACCCCATTGCTACACTTCCGGCAAGTGACGCTTGTCGTCTATTCGATTTATGGCGACTGTTTGATTTATCACCCGAATCCAACCCGCATTTAGGAAGTGGATACCCACATAGCCCCGAGTTATTTGAGAATCTGTCTGCTGGAAATGTGTCAAACGGCGCGGATTCAGGGATTGATCCTGACAAATTATTGTACGAGAGATCAGCATCTCCGAGCCCAAGACTGGTTAACGAACTGGGGATTGACCCGTTGAGCCTGTTATGTGATAAATCAAGAATTGCAACGTTTTTTAACCCGCTAAGTTCTTCAGGAATTGGGCCAGTGAGATCGTTGTGACCCAAATTCAATATGTTGAGATAGTACATTGCCCCGAGTTCTTTGGGGATTCCACCCTCCAATTTATTGTAAGAAAGATCAAGGAAGATCATCGATCCGTTGTGATTGAAATTTGGTTGAGTAACCCCCAAATAGACTCTGGTGAAATTACACGGGTGTCTTGATGAAATTCGGTCTAAATCCTCTTTCCGGATTCCCCCAAATTCAAGTAAATTTCCAGATCCGTGACACTGCTTACTGCCATCATTCTTGATGTACAGATATGGTTTTCCGGTAAGATACGCCGCAGCAATGTAACCAGATTGCTTAAAAAGATCAGGTGGAATGGTCCCACTTAACTGATTTGAGTTAAGATCCAACCATACCAAGCTTTTACAATCCCCAAGCTCTGCTGGAATCTTGCCGGAAAATGAGTTATTCCCAAGTTTAAGAATCGCAAGATTTGATAAACCACCGAGGGCTGCCGGGATTTCGCCGCCCAATTTGTTGTTGGAAAGGGAAATCCAGTTCAAATTGGTACAGTTGCTTAAACTAGCTGGGATTGAACCAGTTAAATAATTGAAATCAAGAATCAAATTCTCCAAAGGCTGAATATACATAAGCTCATCTGGGATTTCACCAGATAACAGGTTCATCCATATAATCAAATCTTGAAGCTTTGAGAAGTATCGAAAACTTTTAGGGATTGTTCCGGTGAGAGAATTGAAACTCAGATCAAGTGAAGCTAATTCAGAGCAATTGCTAAGAGTTGAAGGTATAGAACCAGTAATTCTATTGTTCTGAAGATATAAAACCTTTAACCTACTGGTAGTACCTTGACATAATCCGGCAGGGATTTCGCCGGAAATCTCGTTGGAACTCACGTCGAACCTCTCGAGATTGGTCAAATCCGTCAATGTTTCAGGCAAATTTCCGGTGAAATGATTTTCCCCTAGCATCAACGTCTTCAAGCTACTCAAACTTAAAAATGTATCCACCGGAAACACGCCGGAGAAATTATTATGTGAGAGATCAAGCGCTTCAAGTAAAGTACACGATTTCAAACTCTCGGGAACCGCACCGGAGATGCTGTTGTTGGATACATTGAACTCCAGGAGCTCACCACAACCGTCGGATAACATCCACGGAACAATTTCCGACCCGGAAATCCGATTAAACGACAGATCAATAACCTGTAACGAAAGTGCAGTAGCCTTCGAACCACCATTAAACTCCATTAAATTCCTCGAAAAATTGAGGATTTTCAGCTTTGAACAACCCGACAACAACGAAACATCTGAAAACGAACCCGAGATCCGGTTTCCGGCCAGATCTAGAACCCTAAGAACCTTACTACACTGAGATCTCGAGCCGAAAGAGATGCTACCAGTAATACTAGAGTTTTTAGCTACAAACGATTCAATACTCTGTAGACTCAACAAACTCGAAGAAAGCAAACCAAAATCAGAGTTCAAATCAATATTGCTCAGATCTAGAGCTGAAACCCTAGAGTTCTTACAAGCAACACCAGTGAAATTACAGGGGTTGTTTCCGGACACCCAGTCAGGTAATAGATTAGGGTTTTTAAGAGAAGATTTGAAGAACAAAAGCTGTTGAGCTTCAGCAACATCACCATTAACAAAGACGAGACACCGAAGCAAAGCAAAAAAGACAAGAAAATGGTTAAAGCTAGAAAAAGCTTTCATCATCATCATCACAAGCATCATGGTGTATGTATGAAATGGAAGATGATGTTATCTTATTAGCTTTTTTCAGGAGATTATGAATAAGTGATTAGCTGCTTTCATCATGAATGACAATGTGAATTGGAAATGGAATTAGGGAATGAGAAATGTAGAGAGAGAAAGTGAGATTGGGTTTGAGAGAGAGAGTGTATATGGTGGATTTGGGAGGGTGTGGAGACAGCTGTTTGGTCACATGGCATGTGACCCATCTTCACTGTTAGTTTACCTGGAGATAGATGCAAAGAGAGAGAAAATAATAATATTGAATTATTCAATTTATCTTAAAAGGAGTGTGTTTGTCTCTTCTTTTCTTTCCCTCTGCGTACGTGTGATTAAGGATGGATCCATCACTGTCTTTTTAATTAGATTCCATCTCTCTTTCAATTTAATTTTTTTATTACTTCAATTAATTAATTAATTCGCATGCACAATTATTAACAACCTACGTAACAAAAATTATTTAGACCCCCTTAATTATCTAATTTGACCTTTTTGGTATGATTTATGTGAGTGTATTATCTGTATTAAAAACTATATTTAATTAATATGATATATCTAGTATGTGAGTGAAGGGAGTCCAAATAATAGCACCCTATATTAACTCCCAGTCTCCCACCCTTCTATACTTATTTTTAGGGTGTTACTATTTGGACCTTCTCCACTCACATACTAGATATGTCATGTCAATCAATTACAGTTTCTAATATGGGCCATACATTCATATAAATCATGTCAAAGGGTCAAATTAGACAATCAAGAGGGTCCAGATAGCTTTACTCTTATTTTTATAACAAGACGTAAACACGTACTTTTAAAAAGAAATCGACACTTTAATCGCATCTTAGTACTGCTAAATCAATGACCTTTTGATTTCTCTATGTTTTTTAACGTATCATACATATAAGCCTAGAAGGTGATTAGTGTGTAACATGTATACAATAAAATAGTTATTACGTAATTATATATCCTTGAATATATATATATATATAAGTTATAATTCAATAAAAAGACTTAAACGTATGAGGTGGTGAAATACGAATATCGTTTGTCTTATTTTATGTATTAATAGATGATATGATTTACAAGTTCTTTAAGTCTACAAAGTATGTGAAAAAACAAAGTCTAAATATTAAAATTTTTATGTATAATAAATTATATTATTAAATTATCTGCAAATCACCCCTACTAAATTGTGTGAAAGATAAAGAAGTTATAAGGTGTGCTACTTGATGGATTACTTCTGATCTTTCACTGATTTTATGTGCAAATGTCATTAGATTCATTTTTATGGGATTGTGTTTTTTAATGTTATGCTTGTGTTTGTGCTCAAATGCTTTTGATTCCCGGCTACATTTACACAAATTTACGATGTTTACAAAGTCAACAAACCATAAATTATAAATTTTTCAAGTGAAAATATCATGCAATACCCGTACATTATCATTAGCGAGTCTTAAAAAAACGTGTCCTCTTCACGAAGTTTATCGATACATTTTTCTAGTGACGTAAGGATATTGTGAGCATGGTGAAAAATAACATAAAATAAACTTTTTTTGTGAGGTGCTATTATTTAGACCCCTTCTTCTCGTGTATCATCAATGTCATATCAATCGATTACAGTTTTCAAAACAGATCACACTCTCACATACATCATATCACAAGTAATCAGTTTAGATTCACAAGGCATCCAATTAGAATCACCATTTTTTACGTAGGTATACCGATTCAATATGACCTTAATTACCCCGGATAATGTTCGTATAACAATTAATCTTGTAAAAAAATCCAATTACATGGAAACATATGACCGATCTGTGTAGCATTGTTGAAAAAACCCTTCTTTATACCCTTACTCTGTCACATACTACACCTGTCAACAAACATCAAATCAATGCAATACACTCACGTTAAATCAACAAGTTAACTATAGATGGGATGTCATGATTCTTACCCTATATAAAATGGATTAATTAATAGTTTAAAAACATATGAATTTTTAATAATTATACTTGATAAGTCCGGACGTTACGTCGATTGTTTTAATTTAATTAAAATGATTTGTTTAGATACGTAATCTACGACAAATCCAGTACAAATATGATAATCGAATTTGTGTTATAGCTAAATTGAAAATACAATAAATTCTGATTAAATTATCGTCGAATACAATGAATTTGTAACGTCCCAGTTTTTTTTATTATATATATATATATATATATATATATATAATCTAACATCAAAACGTACGATTAATAATCTATCACAATTAGAACATTGTATAATTCAGTTTACAAACCACGGTGAAAACTCGTAAAAGCTTGGATTCGATTGTAATTGTCTGGGAATACATCATTAAATACAAATTAGTTCAAAACATTGCGGAAGCTTGAGGGAAATGAGCTATCAACCGCGTGCTGGAGCCCCGCCGTGGTCATCACCTG
>JAUEJL010056821.1:0-19415 GCA_032274825.1 Drosophyllum lusitanicum | reverse complement strand
GTAACAAAATAAAATAAGCCTATTGTCTAATATCACAATGATTGAAACATAAAGTGCCAAACAACAAATTCTTAATCGGTTCAACTAGAATAACCTGAACCGAACTAATCGAAAACCGAATAACCCGATCCTTATTCGGATCGGTTATCGGGTAATATATTATTATCTCAAACCTGAATAACCCGAAATCCGAATAACACGACCGGAGAACACCCCTACATGTGGTCTAGAGCTTTCCAATAACTTCTTTCGGCTTCTTCAAATCCTCTTTCTTCCTAAATAAGGACAACATATCAAAATACATCTTAATTAAAACACAAAAACTAACTCATAATCCTACAGGGAGCAACATGGCCTGTGTCAACCTTACATCACCTGTGTCAACCTGCATGCCTATGACAAGCCTACATGGCATGTGTCTAAAGCTACATGACATGTGTTAAGCCCTACACGGCATGTGTCAACCTACATGGCATGTGCTAAGCCCTACCCTGCCTGTGTTAACCTACACGGCCTGTGTTCAGCTTTACATGGCCTGTGTCACCCTACATGGCATGTGTTCAACCTACATGGCCTCCTACACGGCCGGGGTTCAGACCTACATGACTTGTGTTACCCTACATGATCTGTATTCAGCCTACATAGCCTACCCATACCATCACAGCCCGTGTCGGCCTTTGAACAACTAACTATTCTTCGTGAACAACCCAAAAATTTAAGAAAACTCAATTTTAACTTGAATCAATGACATGAAATGATCATCTCCTGTTATACTAAGTTTGTAGACACTAATTAATGTCAAAAACACTACATGCATTACATATTCTTCTTATTACATAGCTAATCAAACTCTCCATCTCTCTAAAGAATCAAAGAACACAAGAAATTAAGGATTTCTAACCCTGTTTTAGTGAAATTCGTTGCTAAATCTTATTTAATCTCTCCACTCATTCCAACATACACTCGGTGTGTGTAGGTGTGTGCTTTTTTGTAACTATATATATTAATTGGACTTTTTATTGGATATAAAACACCCCTTACCCGCTTATAACTTACTATAAAATAAACTTATTTCTCTTCTTATTTTCTTCTTAAATCTATAGTTTAACCCAAAGGGTCAACCCTTGATGCTCTATTATATAGAATAATCATTTTTAGACTTAAATAATAATTTTCTAAATTTGGGGCTACAAATTCGTCTTGGACAACTCTTGAAATGATCATGCAAGTGTCGTGTCCCGTTCTTACTGTTTGCTCCTAACTTTTTATTGCAATAAAGACATTATGCCTTATCCTCATCATTAACCTTCACCATAAGTTTTCACTTTTTACTATTTGTAACATCTCCTTCATCGTTTTGTGTTTGTTCTTCTTATGTGGGTGTCACAGACGGGACTTGGTTTTCTGGCATCGGAGATGATTGATTCATGTGGTTATTGCTATCGGCATGTGATTATGCTTGTGTCCGTGCATTGTAATTTCCATTTGTGTTGATCTTCCATTATTGCTATAAAAAAGTGTACCTTGGTTAAAAAGTAACAAGAAATCTAGCAATTACAATAAATCTAACAAGTACAAGGAGTGTACATTGGGTGTAAAAGAATTGTCCAAATGTGTTGAAAGGTCAACACACAAGAGGCAATCACTGACATCCAACGATCATGCTTGAGGCTGTCACTTCTTAAGATTTTTTGATTTGGCATGCCTTTTTTTTTGGTGTTGTGGTTTGAACAACGACATCAACATTTTGACTCAATCGTCGTTGTTCGACGATATCATGAATGACACCGCCCCCGAAGCTGCCTTTGAAGTTAATGGAGTAACTTATAGAAAAGAGTATTACCTCACCGACGGTATATACCCAGAATGGGCTGTGTTTGTAAAGAGTTTTTTTGTATCCTCAGGATAATAAGAGAAGGAAGTTTAAGAAAACACAAGAAATTGCATGAAAGGATATCGAGCGAGCATTCGGTGTTTTTTAAGCAAGGTTGACGATAATTAAAAACCCGGCTAGACTCACTACATTAATAAAATAAAAAGAATCATGTATACTTGCATAAGTTTGCATAACATGATTATTGAATATTAAGGATACGCAATAAGCCCCATTGAAAAAGGTCTAGAAATTCCTGACATTAACTCACAACGTCCGGTTATCTAGAAATTCACATCACAGATCCAGAACGTTAAAGAGATAAGCGACAAAGATACACATATTAATTATCAAAGCAAACTCGTCAGAATCTATTTGGCAACTCCCGATTCACTTCCAAACTTAAATTTATTTTGTGTTCTACAGATTAAATTCGTATTTTTATTATCATAATATTTTTTAAGTGTAGGATTTAAAAATTTCAAAATAATAATATTCTTTTACTATTTTATTAATTGTATATGTTTTGTAGGAACTTGAAAATTAAATGAAATAGGTGATAACAATTATTGCTATGACTGTTATTTATGAGATAGTTATATATTATAAAAAGCTAATTTGTGAGATAATTATGACAGTTATTAATATGCGTGATCTAAGTATTAAAGTAGTTCACCCGTGTTAGGGATTCAAACGAAAAAAAAAGAATTTTTACACAATAGAAATTGACATACACATATATAAACAATTAACAACATATTGAGTATGTTCGGTATGAAGTTTTTTGGATCTTATTGGAACTTGTAGCGTTATGTTTTGAAAGAAAAAGCTACAAGTCATGTTAAACAAAAAAAGATCTAAAACAAAAAACTCCTTAAAGTAGCTTTTAAAATTAACTAGAAGCTTTTTATATACCAAATTACTTAAATACCTTCTTTAATTGTTTTATAATTCCTTCTATTTTTATAATTTGTCCATTTTTTGTCATTTTACATTATTAAGCTCCAACTACTGACTAGCTTGCCAAACACATATATAATTAGAATATACAGCCTTTAGCTCCAACTGCTAGCTTTCAGCTATCGTCTAACAGCTTCCCGCTACTGCTATTTTCACCACTACTATATAAAATTGTTAAGTACTCATAATTTTATTGCACACAAATAATAGAATAATGGTATAAAGATATCAATAGAATCTTGGTTTGTCTTTTTCCCCATAACTAACCTAGTAAACAACATAAACATTAGTAATAATGGTCCCGTACGCTGTGTGGGGTTCTGGTGTGGCTGCGACTTGTGAGTGTGTGTGTGTGAGTCGGTGGGATTGAAAGTGGAAGTGACAAAGACCAAACAGCCAAACATTTTGTGATTCGTGTTCTCGATTGTTTGGTAAAGATGTTGAGGATCTTTGAGAGTGGAAACAGGTTCTCGTTGATCTCAAAATTGAATTTGAACCGTCGATCATTGACGAAACTAGCGCCGGAATCTGAGGCGGAAGCGGCCATTCATACTGAAAATGGCACACAATTTCTTCCGCAAATGCCGCCGTTCGACTACGCGCCTCCGCCCTACGATGGTCCTTCGGCGGCTGAGATTCTCGAGAAGCGTCAGCGCCACCTCAACCCTTGCATGTCTTACTTCTACAAGAATCCCGTACGCTACTGCATTCTCAGTAATTTTGCCCCATAAGCCTGAATTTGTTCTGTTTTTAACTGCATTGCAGATCTAAACTTCGATTTTATATTAATTGATTTGGGAATCGAATAGTTTAGTGCGATTCGCTTATTCTTCTTTGACTTTGGAAGTCAATTAGCTTACTTTTCAACTTCAGTTTGATACTTCCTGTTCAATTTGACTAAACAAATGACCAGAATAACATTTTTTATTGCAACAAAATAGACCAGAGTAGAAGCTCTAGCATTGAAAACCAAAATTTTGGCTATTTTTTAGAATGAAAGGGAGCATACTATGCTAGAAAATAAAAAATAAAAAATAAAAAAAAAACTCCTTCCAGTTTTTTCAAGTAGGGGATGAGAAAGATTTGAAAGAAAAAAAAAAGGTGTTCTTGAGTTTTATTAGTTAAACCAATATTTGATTTCAAACCAAGTGACAATAATCTGGTACCTGCAATTACAGTAAATTTTGTGTAATGTTTTCATGTAGATTTCTATCAAGTTCAAATTTTTTTTTTTTTTTGTGAAGAATTCTGGATTTATCTATGTTTCTGATGATTTGTTTTAACAATCTATGAACAGCTGTATTTGGTAGATGGAAAGATGCAATACTTGTTTGACGAGAGAGGTCGTCGATATCTAGATGCCTTTGGAGGTATTGCAACTGTAAGTTGTGGCCATTGCCACCCTCAAGTTCTTGAAGCCATTTTAAACCAAACAAAAAGGTTGCAACACACAACTGCATTGTACTTGAATAGATGTACTGCTGAATTGGCTGAAGCTCTTGCTTCCAAGTCCCCTGGAGATCTTAATGTATATTTGCACTCTTCTGTTAATTACTATGAATGAGTTAATTTTATGGTAAATTTTGGTTTATTGACTTTGAGGCAGGATCAAGGAGAACAGTTTTTTAGAGAGAACAGATTTGGACCCTTGAAATCTTGATCTTAGGCCCACAAAAATATAATGCATCTACAAAAATTAGATGCATCTACCATATTTATCACTTTTTGCATCTGTTTTTTAATATAATTTAAAAGTTTATTGTTTTTATGGTATTGTAAATTAAAAACGAAGGTAATTTTGTCAAATTTCTAGATTTTTGCAACCGTACTTTGTGTACTCCACGAAAAGAGTGTTCTCCATGGAACCTTACCCGATTGACTTTCTGCAACCTCTTATTGCCAAACTGTTATTGTCTAGTCTTTTAACCCTTAAACTTATTTTCATACCCTTTATTATTTGTTTTTGACTTGGTACCAGTTGGCTACTTAAAACATGATTAAATATCATTTCTCTATTTTTTATATACATATTTTAATTTTCATGTTGTTTTTCTGGTGGTCTGATGACGGTGATAGTGGTAGAAACTAGAAACCAGCGGTGCTCCTGGTGTGTGACTTATAAGCATTGGGGGGAATTTAATTTCTTGTTACTGTTTGTTATGATATGTTTTTTCTATTTTATATATTAATAATAATAAATATGCTTTTAACCTTTTATAACTTGTAATAACCAAAAATGAACTTAAGAGGCGAAAACAGGTCAATCTAAACTTTGGGATTAATAAAATTGTGATTTTTTTAAGGATTAAACCAAATACATTTACAAATTTTGAGGATTAAACCATACTCTACACTTAATTTTAACTTAAGTTGCCTATATTTTAGGTTGTTTTCTTTACAAATTCTGGGACGGAGGCAAATGAGCTGGCTTTAATGATTGCTCGTCTTTACACCGGTTTCCATGATATTATTTCACTTAGAAATGGATATCATGGGAATGCAGCTGCTACTATGAACGCTACTGGTCTACGCAATTTCAAATACCAAGCTGTACAGGTACACTTAACATACCATGCAAAATTTTCTCCATTTTTTAATTTTTAGTTGTATTTATTTTGTTTCCCCTAAAACTTATATTATTTATATAAAACTTCAGAATCACTGTGTAGAAAAAAAATTCACAAAAACTTAACACAAGTGATGTTTCTTGCTTAGCTGATGATAAACCTACAACATTCAACAGACTGGAATTCACCATGCATTGAACCCAGACCCGTATAGGGGAATATTTTGTTCAGATGGACCCAAATATGCTAAAGATGTTGAGGAGCACATTATTTATGGAACTTGTGGACGTATAGCTGGTTTTATCGCTGAAGCAATACAGGTTTGGTGCCATGCTTGACTTTGACTTTGACTTTTGTGAATGAACATTGCTTATAATATTTTATGTATTTAATTTGCAGGGAGTAGGTGGAATATATGAGTTGGCCCCAGGGTATCTCCCAGCAGTTTACAGCATTGTTCGCAATGCGGGAGGGCTATGTATAGCTGATGAAGTTCAATCGGGTTTTGCACGCACAGGTAGCCATTTTTGGGGGTTTGAGGCCCAGGGTGTTGTGCCTGATATTATTACAGTGGCAAAGGTACACTTCTTTTCTCTTTTTCTTTTCCGTCTAATTTTGATCCATTTACTTAGGTATGGTTCGGTTCAGGTTGTTATCTATCTAAAACGGGTCAGACGGTTAAAAAGTTTTTTTAATGAAATGGGTCGAAAGTCGACCAATGTTTTCTTTTAATTAATCAAAATCTTTTTAAATATTTTTATTCAGGGGATTGGAAATGGTGTCCCCCTTGGTGCAGTCATAACAACTTCAGAGATTGCCGAAGTGTTGACTTCTCATGGTTATCTCAATACCTTTGGGGGGAATCCAGTAAGTACAGCGGGCGGTTTAGCTGTTCTTAAAGTCATAGAAAATGAAAAGCTTCAGCAGAATGCATTAATCGTAGGAACATATCTTAAAAACCAGCTACTAGCTCTTAAAGAAAAACATCAAAGTAAGTTTATTTGGTTCGGGTAATCAAACTTAACTTTTTAGTACAAGATTGTGTAAATGGTTGTATGATTAATATAACTGTTGAACCAGTTATAGGTGATGTGAGGGGAAGAGGGTTTCTGCTTGGAATGGAACTTGTAGCGGATCGCGAGTTAAAAACTCCGGCAACCCTTGAAACATTGCATGTTATGGAGCAGATGAAAGGTAATTTTCTTTTTGCCACTTTGTCACTAGTCCTTAACTAAGTAACTAACTACTACTTTTATGGTGATGGTTTCAACCCATGAATGGATAAAAATCGGTTTAACGGGTTAAACAAAAAAAGTCCACTAAATAACGAAATCGATCGTATTTAGCACGTTATTTATATATAAAATTAAAAGAATTTATATAAGAAAGTGCTGCCTGGAGCCACCTGATTTGACCCGTACCAAAGTTTACTGATTTTTTACCCTTTACCCAACCCGTCTATTTTGTTACCACTTATTTATTTTTTATTTTCGAGTTACCTTGTTTTATCTATTTGAAAAATGATAGCTTGTTTGTAGATATGGGAGTTCTAATTGGGAAAGGTGGACTTCATGGGAACATATTTAGGATCTCGCCTCCACTGTGCTTCACGAGAGAAGATGCAGGTTGCCTTTTGTTGCCACAGCTTTACTATGATTTAATGTCGCTATCTCAAAATGAGTTCATTTGGGTTTTTTGTGTCATTTTTGCTCTATATCTTCAAATTCATACATAAAAACATTGTTCTATATGCTAGATATAACCATATAGAGCTTGTTATAGCAGCATCAATATCTTTTGGAGATAAAAGTTCATGCGAAATTTGACTTTGATAAGATGAAAAGCGGACTCATATTGCTATTACTAGTAGCTAACTAATCTCTATTTGTGGCTTGTAGATTTTCTTGTGGCCACAATGGACTACGTAATGTCGAAGATGTGAGGAAGTGGTGAATGAATGGGCATGTGAAAGCTAAGCCTTTTATCTGTTGGAAAGGTTTGATGGTTTTATTTAAACTACAAACTCTAATGCACCCTACCTACACCTTTGTCTCTCCTTTGATAAGAGGTCAAAGGCTTGTTAAAACCACCTAACTAATGTTACTTGTCTTGAAAGTGAGTTTATACTTTGGTACTTCTAACTAGGGCAACAAACAAGTCGAGTTTTTATATGGTAACCGTTGGTGTTTACCTTTTATGGAGTTCTAGTTCAAGCTCTAGCATAAAAATGGGCTCAAAATATGTAACGAGCCGAACTTGAGCTTTACTAATTAATGTCCACCTCAAATAAAAGTGTGGGTCGGGTCAAGTGAAAAGTGTCCACGGGGTGTTATGCGACAAGAAGGTGTTAGACTAGCTTTACTCTATGGGACGGTGTTAGCTAACGAAGAAAGCCCAGACATGAGGATGAATGTGACAGAAATGAGGATATTTAAGTGGACTTGTGGTAAGAACTTGCTTGACAATAGGACGAGTTAGAGTAGCCCCTATCAAAGCCAAGTTGAGAGAAGGAAGACCATGTTGGTTTAGCCATGTCAAGAGGAGACTTCGTACAAATCCAGTTGGGAAAGCAGAAGCGGTCATAGTAAGTAAGATAAAGAAAAGAGGACGCCCTTACCGGCGGTGAGAGGATAGGTTGATGTTTGACATGGAGGGATTACAGCTCTCCGAGAGACAAGAAGGCTTAGAAAACTAGTATGCCTAGGAGTGTGTGTATATATATATATATATATATATGTGAGTGTGTGTATATATATATAGAGAGCGGTTTGAGAACTGTTTTTCGTACGAGAACTGCAAGAACCAATATGGACAAATCAATTCATTGATAACCTTAAAACTTCGTTTTTATTCAGGAAGGGTAAATTTGTCAAAAAAAAAAAAGAATTGTTTGTACAAACATCATACGCACCATTCATCTTCAACACCCACTTCTCTGTTTCTCTATCCCTTCAAATGTCGACAGTGTGTTGGCGTGTTGTGGTCACCAAGTTTCTAGCCAATTCTCTCCGGCAATCCGTATGAGACTTAACCTCGTCGGAAATAGAAGTTGTAAATTCCTTTGCAGATCTAGTTCCTTCTCTCACACATGATCATTTCCTTCTAAAGACGATGGCAACCACATGCTAATTAAACTTTGTTTTTCCGGCCATAAATCCGATCAACAGACCTTATTTCCTTAAGATGCAAAATTAATTTATGTTTCTTAATGCTCAATCAATTGCTACATAACCGACCAACTAAAGCTTGTTTGCTCATGAGTGAGTTCCCGCCGGTTCATATTGATGATGTGGATGTTCCATAGCCACATGAGTTTGTGTTGACGTGTTTGTTTTTGGGCCATATGAGTTTATTCATCAAGTTTATGTTGCGGTAGAAATGTATAGCTATGGTGTGTTTATTTGTGTTTTTAATACCCACATAGGTATTTTTATTTACCATCGATATGGTTTTTTTCATGATCTATAATTCTAATTACTATGTGTTTGTATTATAAAAATTAATCACACACAAGGGTAGTATGATATTTTTCTTTCATTCAAACTTCAGAGTATTAACAAAGAGTGTTTTTTGTTCAAATCATACATAATCTTTGAATCATTCATTCAGCTCTAAATTTAAAATATATGTATATTTGATGGATTGAATAAATGGATCAGTTTTCTATTTAAAATTAAATGTTTATGACTCGAATAATGAACACTTCTAATCAACCCTAAGTTGCGCATGTGCATATGCAAAGGTGCATATAGGTGCACCTGTGCACGTGCACATATGCATAGATGCATGTTTGCATATGCACAAGTGCACCTATGTGCATCTTTGATATAAAAAAACCCACATTATATACACGTGCACAAAAACAAAGTTGTGCTAAAAAGTACCTATGTAAAAACGAATTTTTTTTTTCCGAAAAAATATAGCAAGGTTGGTCTTAAATTAAAGAGCATACTTTTTTCTTCGTTTTTTAAAACCTTTGTGTTTGGTAGATATATTAGTTTAAAAAAAGTGAGGGTAAATATCATAATGTCCAAATTACCCCTCATCAATTACCTTAAATATATGATAAGTTTGATTTAATTAGGTTATTCATTAAGAGTACAAGGAGCGGTCACATAACACCCATCACACCGTCATGTTAGCTTTTTTCTCCTACCACTTAATCAACCACTTAGCCTCGTACTGGTCACTTCTCACTACACCAAATTATGGGACTCGCATATTAAACAACTAACGAATTAAAATTTAATTAAAAAAATTAAAAAACTAAGTGGCTCACCTCACCTCTCCTCACCACATACCTAACCACATGTGGTGAATACCACACCTCCCCTCTCATCACACCTTAATGGAGTGGTACCACACCCACCCCCCAAGTGGTCATCCCTCCACACGCATTCACCACCCTCCACTCCGCATACTCTAACAACTATTCAATGTGGACCATCCATCTTTTTGATCAATGACTATACAATATTCTCGCGGTTTTCGTACGAAAAAAAGTTCGCGTTTGAACCCTCACCTATATATATATATATATATATAATGAATTAATTACATTTTTGGTCTACGTGGTTTGGTGATTTTTACGGTTTTAATCTCTATTTGGTCCCTAAACGACAAACCTCTTAAAATGTGGTCCCTAGTCAACCTAAAAAGACCAAACTACCCATGTCTTAATTATTTATTCTTTTTGTAATTTTTATTTCATTTTAAAACTATTTTAAACAAATAAAAAAAATTGTTGTGATAGTATCTTAATATGAAAAATACATCACTTTATGTCTCTGTCTCTCTCTTTACTCCCATGAGTCTTCTCTCCCTTATCTCTCTCTCTCTCTCTTTGTGTTAAACCTACCACCACATTCGTCTCCCTTTCCCCTTTCTCTACCGGTAGATGCCGCTTTCGTTACTTCTCTCTCTTTGCCACCCCAAATACCACTTCCGACCACCCTTACACATGACACATCACATCCGGCCAAACCCTCAAACACTTGTTTCAAATCGCACCCTTACCGGATAAATCAACTAGATGAAAACCAAGATCAGAATGCTAAACACACATACACACACGCACACCTGAAATCGAAATACACACTAACACACACAAGTCTGAAACCGTATGAACATTAAGGAATACACACACCTCGATCAAATCTCTACCTCATTTAAATCGTATCCTCCAAAAGGTTTTATCACAGAAATTCCATCTATTCCGGTGATGGTGGTGGTGAATTCAGTGATGGTGATGGTGAATCAAAACCTAAAACTTGTCAAAGTTGTAAGGGGAGGTGGAGGCAACAGTGATTACCGGAAATGGTGGTGGTGGTATATGCTTTGTTCTCTAAGTTTTTATATACCCTTCTTTCATTTGTGTAATACAAGGTGCATTGTCTTCATGAATCACATTTAGATTTTTCTCCCCCTCTAGTCCACATGAAGTCAAAATGTGTTTTGTCATCGATCTTAGCCATACACATTCTCTGCTGGGTTCATGTAGTGCAATGACTTCAGCGTGATTTAACGATGTTGCAACAAGCGTTTGCTTTTGAGAGCGCTATGAAATAGCCGTGCCTCCATACATGAAAACATATCCCATTTGAGACCTAGTTTTATGAGGTTCAGATAGATAACCTGCATCTGTATAACCAACCAGCTCTTGTTTCGAGTTAGAATATAATAGACCTAAATTAACAGTTCCTCGAAGGTATAAAAAAATGTGTTTGATCCCATTCCAATGTCGTTTTGTAGGAGCTGAACTAAATCTTGCTAACAAATTAACTGCAAAAGAAATATCGGGTCTAGTACACTTAGTAAGATACATTAGAGCTCAAATTGCATTGAGATATGACACTTCTTGACCAAGAACCTCTTCATTTTCTTCACAAGGTCGAAATGGATCATTGTCAACGTTGAGTGATCGAATAACCATTGGAGTGCTTAATGAATTTGCTTTGTCCATGTTGAAACGTTTCAAAAAAATTTCTGTATAATTTGATTGAAAGACAAGTATTCCATTATGCATATGCTCAATTTGTAAACCAAGGCTATGGTTTTTCCAAGATCCTTCATTTCAAATTCCTTTTTCAAAAGAATAGTTGATTCATTGATTTCTTTACGTGTTCCAATAAGGTTCAAATCATCAACATAGACGGCTATGATCACAAATCCAGATGTTGTTTTTCTTAATAAAAACACATGGACAAATAATATTATTGTTATAATCTCTACTTACTAAGTAATCACTTAAATGTTTATACCACATGCGTCCAGATTGTTTCAACCCTTACAAAGATCTTTGTAACTTGATTGAATATATTTCCTTGGGTTCTTCACTTAATGCTTCCGGCATTTTAAACCCTTCGGGGATTTTCATGTATATATCACTATCAAGTGACCCATACAGATAAGTTGTGACAACATCCATAAGACGCATTTCTAAATTTTTAGAAACTACCAAGCTGATTAAATATCTAAATGTTATTGAATCCATGACGGGTGAATACGTTTCCTCATAATCAATTCCTGGTCTTTGAGAAAGGTGAGCATAATAACATACTTGAAAGCCCATTTCTTCATATGTAGTTAGCCAAACCCACACGTAGTGACATTAACAATTCCTATGCACCTAAGGCTTCTAGCATAGTGGTATTGGGGTAATTTATGTTTGGTGTTACTTATTGCATAAGGTCATGGGTTCGAGTCCCGTTGTGAAAAATTTGGAATAGACTTAGGAGCCGTTAAAAAAACAATTCATATGCGTTGTTAGAATATTGTTCCTTTTTGTATAGTTTAGGGTCCCATTTGTAACTTTGTATATTATTTATACATGATTTCAATGCAATGCAACCCTAAGAGGTTTCCACACTATCGATCATGGTATCACAGCCACCGATCACCAACCCTAAATTCCACTGCCTTTAGTTCCGATAGCCATGACTTCGTTTTTTTTCCGTCTACTCGTTCGCTACTTCATTGTCGATTGTTGATATTGATCAACGCTGCTTGGTCACGCTAGTCGACTACTTCATCGTCGATTGCTTCTTGATCGTCGACTGCTTCCTGTCGCAAGTCGTTCCCGCCGCTATCGACGCTGCTACCATTGCCGATCGCTGCTCGCTCGCCGCTGGTCATCGTCGATTGTCTCTTGATCGACGATGGTCATTGTCGTCTGTCGATTGCTCCTTCGCCAATCGTTTTTTGGTTGCTTCTTGGTCGTCACTGCTTCGCCGATCGTTTCTATTTATTGATTGCTGCTAGTCGATTGCTACTTCGCTGGTCATTTGTCCTTCGATCACCGATTGCTGTCTGGTACCTTCCCTTGCTGGTTGTTGTTTTCTCCTCTGTGTTTCAACCTCGCAGTGCTTAGCATTCTCTCTACCTGCGGTAAAGCTCTTTTCCCGTTATTTATTATCGTTATTATATTAGTTTGTTTGATTTTTCGTAAACCATGTCTACCAACACTTCACCTACTGCTAGTCGACTTGTGTTTGCCCTTACCAATGTGTATTCACAATTTAGTTTCAAATTGTCGATTGATGGTTCAAACTACAAGTTATGGCGTCGTATTTTCTTAGATATGTGCCGTGGGCTAAAGTGTATGGGCATATTACTGGGACTTCTAGACCCATTAATGAAAATGATGAAGACCGGGGGGCTATTGATTCTCGCATAAAATCCTGGTTTTACTCTACTTGTGATGCGAATTTATTGAAAATTAATTCCTCTGATGATTGTACCTCAAAAGATATATGGGATAAACTTGAGGAATTTTTCCTTAAGAACAAAATGTCCCTCATGTTAATGCTTCAAGAACGGTTCCGTAACACTAAAGGGATCATCTTCAATCACCGAGTATTGTCATACCCTTCAAAACCTTGCATAGGATCTCCAAGCTTGTGATGCAAAAATTGGTGAAGTTGAACTTGGTATGCAGATCCTGCAGCAGTTACCTCCCTCCTATAAAAGTATTGTTGATGTTATCACCAACACCAAGCCTTTCCCCTCATTCCTAGAGGCCAAAAACATGCTCCTTCTCCATGAATCACGTGAAGAAACCCATGATACCCCTATTGACTCTCCTTTATCCTCACCTGCAGCCTTATACTCTTCCTCCACCAACCCGGAAAATCAAAGAACCGGTATAATAAAGGTAAAAATAATGGGCGGGGAGCTTCCAAATAGGGGGGGGGTTAATACTAATGTTTCTGCTAGTGTTGGTAATGTTTCAGGTACTTAAGGAACTTCGTAGCCACTTCAAGCTTTGTATGGATCACATCAAGGAGTTCTAGGTGCTCACCCTCAACAACTTCATGCCTTCCCGCAATATCAGTAACTTGGACAGTCCCTTCTACCCTTTCCAGCACCGCAGCCGCTACCGTCTCCACAGCTGCCCTGCAGTTTGCGTCATCCTATGTTGCTCAACAGCAGTTTTCTGGGCACCCACAGCAGTCTCCATAAGGATTTCTTCCCCAGCCTATGCCGCTGCCGTCACAACCGCAGACGTCGTCGTATGCTTCGTTTGTTAGTCAAGCTCCACCCTATGGTACTTACACACCTACTGACCTTGTTTTAGTGTTTCAGTCGATGTCTATCCAGCCACCTCAAGACAACAACTTTTACATGGACTCGGGTGCAAGCTCTCACATGACATTCAATCAAGGTACAATGCTTTCCTTAACTCCATGTAAATCTAAACACATCATGGTTGGTAATGGTGATTTACTCCCGGTTAGCTATACTAGCCACACGTTTTTTCCTTTTTCCAATAATAGTCTCTCTCTTAAAAATGTCCTTGTCTCTAGGAACATGATCAAAAATCTTATTTTTGTTCGCCACTTTACTATTGATAATCAAGTGTCTATCGAGTTTGACCTGTCTGGTTTATCTGTCAAGGATCTTAAAATAGGTGCTCTTCTTCAGTACTGCGACAGCACTGGCGATCTCTATCCTGTTCTTCCCAGCCTTGCTAGATCCACCACTGATGTTGCTTGTGTAGCTGTTTCCCCGCATACCTGGCATCATCGTCCGGGTCATCCTGGCCAAGCTATCTTTCGGTTTTTACAATCTTGTAAAATTATTTCTTGTTCTTCTGGCAAGTTATCATTATGTCATGCTTGTGAATTAGGAAAACATTGTCGTTTGTCTTTTTCTTCGTCAACTACAAAGACTTCTAGGTTATTTGAACTTATTCACTCGGATTTGTGGACCTCGCCTGTCACTAGTCTTAGTGGCTACAAATATTATGTTTTATCTTTGGATGATTACTCACATTTCTTATGGGTGTTTCCTTTGCGTTCCAAATCTGATGTATTCTCCGTTTTTTGCAACTTTCGAATGTATGTTATAAATCAATTTAAAACTGACATTCAAATGTTCCAATGTGATAATGGACGAGAATTTAATAATACGTCTTTGTTAACTCTTTTCAAAACAAATGGTATTAAAATTCGTTTCTCGTGTCCGTATACGTCACAACAAAATGGCAAGGCTGAGCGCACCATTCGGACTCTCAACAATTGTATACGCACGTCTCTCATACAGGCTTCCCTCCCTCCTGTGTTTTGGGCGGAGGCGCTTCTTGCTGCCACCCATACGTTCAATCTTCTACCCACTACCACTCTTTCCTTCAGATCGCCGTTTGAGATTCTCTTTGGCATTGCTCCATCTTACTCTCACCTCCGTGTCTTCGGGTGCCTATGTTACCCAAACACTTCCTCCACCATTCCTCATAAGCTTGCCCCTCGATCGTCTGCATGCCTCTACATTGGTCCATCTCAGGATCATCGTGGTTACAGGTGTCCGGACCTCCTTACTCAGAAAGTGATCATCTCTCGCCATGTCACCTTCGATGAGGACCATTTTCCTTACCCTGACTTTCACGTCACTCCATCCTCTGACGAGTATAACTCCTTCCTTCCGGAGGATGATCCGTCTCCCATTCTTTCTGAAACTGTGCCCGCCACAGTCTCTCCTACTTCTGATGCCGACCCCTCGTCTACTTCCTCTCGGGTCTCGCCTATCAACCCTGTCACGAGAACTCATCCCATGGCCACCAGACTTCGTACTGGCTCCTTAAAGCCACGTCAGATACTCAACTTATCTGCCACCTCCGATGTTGCTCCCATCCCACGGTCTACGGCACAGGCTTCGCGTGACCCACATTGGCGTTCTGCTATGGATGCTGAGATTGATGCTCTCCGCGCCAATCACACTTGGGATCTCATTCCTACTCCCCCCAACGTCAACATCGTTGGCTGTCGCTGGCTGTACCGTCACAAATTTGACAGCCAAGGGCGGCTCGATCGTTCAGTCCTGGACTTTGATGATACGTTCAGTCCTGTTGTTAAGCCTGCTACCATTCGCACTGTCCTTAGCATCGCTGTGTCCAAACGATGGCCGATTCATCAGTTGGATGTCAAAAACGCCTTCCTTCATGGTGATCTCGCTGAAACTGTGTATATGCGTCAGCCTCCTGGATATGTGCATCCCCAGTTTCCAGATCATGTTTGCCGCCTTCGCAAGGCTCTTTATGGTCTCAAACAGGCCCCTCGCGCCTGGTACCAACGCTTTGCAATTTATTTATCCTCTCTCGGGTTCATCAGTAGCAAATCTGACACTTCGCTCTTCACTTTTCACCGTGGCTCTGACACTGCTTATCTTCTCCTATATGTGGATGATATCATTCTCACTGCCTCCTCACAGTCTCTCATTCAGACTGTAATTTCCCGCCTCTCTTCAGAATTTCCTATGTCTGATTTGGGCACTCTGTCCTTCTTTCTTGGCATTTCTGCCAAACGCAATTCTTCCGGACTCTTTCTGTCCCAGACTGCCTTTGCTCAGGAGATTCTCGCCCGTGCTGACATGTCCGCGTGTAACTCCTGCAGCACCCCGACTGACACGAAACCTAAACTCTCTATAGATGGAGCCCCGGTCTCTGATCCCACGCTCTATCGGAGCCTTGCCGGAGCTCTCCAATATCTCACTTTCACACGTCCAGATATTGCTTATGCTGTTCAGCAGGTATGTCTTTTTATGCATGATCCTCGTGAACCTCATTTCTTGGCTCTTAAGCGAATTCTTCGGTACATTAAGGGTACTCTTTCGCATGGTATTCATCTTCGTCCGTCAGTTGTTGATCGCTTGGTTTCATATTCAGATGCCGATTGGGCTGGTTGTTCCGATACACGCCGGTCTACCTCTGGGTTCTGTGTCTATCTTGGTGATAATATAGTCTCCTGGTCCTCGAAAAGACAACATGTTGTCTCCCGGTCTAGTGCAGAAGCCGAGTACCGGGGGGTCGCTAATGTTGTTGCAGAAGCCGCATGGCTTCGCAATCTTCTCCTCGAGCTTCATTGTCCCTTATCTCGTGACACAGTTGTCTTTTGTGATAACGTTAGTGCCATGTATTTAGCCTCAAACCCAGTTCAGCACCAAAGAACCAAGCATGTGGAAATAGATTTACATTTTGTTAGGGAACGTGTTGCCCTTGGTCATGTTCGTGTTTTGCATGTACCTTCGGCTCATCAGTATGCAGATATCTTTACAAAGGGGCTTCCTACACAGTTATTTTTGGACTTTAGAGACAGTTTGAGCATTAGAGAACCCCCTGCTCCAACTGAGGGGGTGTGTTAGAATATTGTTTCATTCTTGTATAGTATAGGGTCCTTTATGTAACTTTGTATATTATTTATACTTGATATCAATACAATGCAACCCTACGAGGTTTCCACACTATTGATCACACAAGACTCTATGATGCAAGCACAAGTTCATTGTAAAATGCTTACAAACATACCCGTGTGCACACACACATGAGTATACAATCTAGCGAGATTCATACTAGAACATCGATCAATTAGGTCTTATTACATGATGACATGAAAGGCATATTATCTATGATGTTCTATGGGAGATGAACTATTACCTAATCAATTAAGTTGTCATCATCATTGTGTCTGTTTATGGGCCTTCTTCAGTAATCAGTTCCAAAAGCACAACTTCATAGGAGAATACATCTGACTTTATAGTAAGTTTACCAGTTGATGCATGGTGCCAAGTACCTATATATATCACACAGTTAAAATATTATTTGACAAGAATCACAAATCTAACAAAATTTAATACACATTTATAAGGTTCTAGCTTTTTATAGCTTAACGATAGTTGATATTCTTAGTACGTATCTACCCGAATGTCCCCATAATCCGTGTTGAGACATGACTCATGGTTTCGATGAGAGTTTCGCCAATCCAAAATCCGCCACCTAATCAATAAGGTCAATTTTGTAGCAACATTCATCTTTAGTTTTATTATAGTATAATCTCCTATCATACTTATCCACTTATAAGTAAATGATTCAATACCTTGGCCTCATAATGCTCATCAAGTAGTATGTTTGCCGCCTTAATGTCTCTATGAATAATGCTCATCAAGTAGTATACTTACAATCTTCGTGAAGATAAGCAAAACCTTTAGCTGCACCTAAAGCAATTTGTAACCTTGTTGAGCAATCGAGAACAGGAGAATTGCCTCCTATAGATTGAATCAAACCTCTCTGATCACTAAAGAACATATACATAAACACATGGGGGAAAGTTTATTTGAGAATCGTTTTTGTTGTAAGTACCATCATGGGAACTAATCTTAACCCTTGATTAAAATATACCAATGACTATAATACTAATGTCTCATTAATGAGCCCTCATTAATGGCCCATTATTGACTCGTTAATAGAGATATTTTGAGAAAATTAAGTCAATCTAATAACGACTCATCCATCCAGACAAATTCACAGTTGGGTAAATATATAAATGACCAAAATATCTTGTTAATAATTTTTAATGGTGGTTACAAATAATATTTCCGGTACTTGCAATAAGAACGTTTCTCAACTAAAATTCTTCAAGTAAACACGTATACCATAAAATTAAGTACCACAATAAGAACGGCTCTCAAATTAACTTCTTCTTATAAACACATATAACATTAGATTAAATTTAATCTTCCTTCTCAACAACTCTCATTCACTTTTAATATGCAAACATAAGTTGAATTGGTTTTCGATTGATCTTCCTATTAATTACTCATCATTAGAACAATTACAGAATCAAAGTATGAAACTTTATATGATCCATGACTAAACAATATGCAATTGTATAAATGTTACAGAATTATGTTAGGGGGTGTTTGTTTGCCTCTTAATTAGACCATTCGGGCATTCAGCACTCTATTGCTGAATCGGTCAGATTAAGTATGTTTGGTGAATGTAAGATAAATCCTCCGAAGGATTTAGATACCTCTAACCTATTCCACGAGAGAGATGATGCCAAACCATTCAACACCTCGGCTTTTACCATCATACCCGCTCATTCAACATGATCCGAAGATCTATACGGTTTTTTATGATTTATAATTTAATTACTGTGTTTGTTTTATACTAAGTAATCATACTCAAGGTTAATATGGTAATTTCTATTATTCAGAGCGGATATTCAGATGTATTATCAAACACTCTTTTCTATTTAGAACCATTATCATATAGAAATTCTAAATTATTCAAGCTCTTGAATTATTCGGTGCTAAACCATTCTCCGTATAAGAGTTTTAGCTGTACGCGTTCAATTCATTCAGAACCTTTGAATTATTCAAACTATATAATCATTCGGTGCTTAATCATTTTAACAAACAGCCCCATAGGCTACAGCGTCATGCCTCGCTTTATATAGAACCTCACTCTTGATGAATACCATGATAAAATCAATATATATAGTAATCTAACTAGAAGTGATTGGTTAAAGGGTCAATAATGGTTTAACAATCAAAGTTTTATTTTAGTTTTGGTTTAATCATCAAATTTTTTTGCAAACAGTTTTACCATAAAGTTTGAATTTATAATTATTTAATCCTCAAAGTTACACCTTCTTTTTGGTTTAAACATTAAAGTTTTTTCCCAAACGATTTAACCCTTAAATTTTTGTTAAAAAATGATTTAACCCTCTAAGTTTTGTTAACTT
>JAUEJL010056810.1:0-19420 GCA_032274825.1 Drosophyllum lusitanicum | reverse complement strand
ATGACGTACTTTACAACCACAGTTTGAAGGGTTAAATTGTGGTATCCTTGATCGCTTAAGTTCCCCTACTAGTATATCTAGAGCTTCCAATGTCACAAGACATCGCAATAATCTGAAACACGGTAAGTTGTGTTCGTGTTTGAGAATGATTCTACTTTTTCCAAAACTTTCACGTATCGATGAAATTTGAGACTTCACAATTTGATCGATTGAAGCTACAAGTTTATTGAGGGAAGAATTTCCACATAGGTATTTCTTTAGCTTTGCATGTTGGCTCTCAACTCTGTTCGTAGTTCTTTCTCCAAAGTTAAGATGTTGATCAATTCAGACAGACACAAACATTTCCTTGTATTTGCTTAACCAAACTTGATCTAAATAATTTAAAACACCTGGATTTATGGAAATGTTATTTACATATAAAATGTCTTCTAAAATCATAAATATGGAATAAAAACTAAGGAGATTCTTACATGGATATTTGTCTAACACTGATTGGAGCTTTCTATAGTTTTCGGTGTACAACATCCATGTTGGAGAGTCAACAAGTTCAGTCCACATTGCATGAAAGGAGTTCCACTCATGTTGTGACTTGATAGACTGCCTACAATGTTTTTTAATATTATCAGTAATGTGACATCTGCAAAGTAACCGAGCTGCATGGGAAAAAACTTGTCCGTATGCATTCATTAGAGCTAACTCTCTGTCGGTAACTATAACACGTGGGTGCATGCACTCCTCTAAAGGTCTTGTTGGTTGAAGTTACGCCAACCATCTGAACAAAAGGCATATCATATCTGTTCGTTTTGTATGTTGAATCTATAATCAAAATGTGTGGAAATGCACGCCATATCTCTAATGATTGTGGATGAATAAAGAATAGATTTTCTAATGCATTTGAAATATTATTTACCGAAAACTCCGTAAAAAGAAACATAAGAACCTGTATCAGATTTTTTCCGACATTCAGTGATGAGAGAAGCTTTTATCATGCATTGTATATGGTTTTTAGGGTAGAAACATTATTTTCGTCCTGTTCCTTTAATGTCGATAATATGTCCCGCGGGGTAAAATTCTTGCTCGTCAAGTCAGCCATCAATTTATCTTCGTTTTCTTTCAACCGTTTTAAATAAGAATGTCCCTCTAAATATTGTGCGGGTGGATGATTATGTTGATCACATATAACCCTTAAAGTCCATCCATCATATATTTTTTAAAATATGAGCCTACCAATTTAAAATATGAACCTACAAATAAGTGTGACATAAGACACCACACCATCCCTTGCCTTTGATCTTCTCATAACGATGACATAGCCTAGAGATAATGCTGCGCTTTTTACCCATTCTATCAGCTCCTCACGAGACACGAACACTTAAAATTAAACAATCTTTGTTAACATATAATAAATTTTACAAGGATAAAAATAATATCATAATAAGTAATATACACGATCAACAAAAAACGGTGATGCCGCATTAGAGACTGTATTACCTTCGTTTGAGTTAGACATCCTTTCTATGAATGCTACAAATCATAACAAAATAAAAGTTAAAGTTTTAAATTAAAAGTATTTGTTTAAAATAATTAAATCAAATTACAAATAAAATAAAACAAACAAAAGGAAAAACCCACTGTGACCTCATCTCCCCCACTCCCCCTCATAAAAGTATCACACTCACTCTTTCTCTCTCTTTAAACACCCACCCACCAAAAAACCTTTCTTCTCCTCCACTCCATCTCTTTCTCTAACCTAACAAATACATTCTCCATCTACACTCTCCCTCCCTCTTCTAACATAAAAATTCCAGCCACCATCCATTATCACTTCCGGCGACCTCTATCTTCGGACACCGATGGAGACCTCCACCTTCTGACACCGCCGGCGACTTGCACCATCTACTAACACTGCCGGTGACCTCCACCGGCTTCCAATCACCACCGACCTTCACCATATCCTAACACCACAGCCAACCTAGCTCCACCATTTCCCAACACCATCGTCGACCCAGATCCACCGGAAAAAGGACCGGCGACCTCCACCATCTTCCAATCAGCACCGACCTCAACCAACTCCTAAGTCCTAACACCTCCGCCAACCTCCACCATCTCCCAACACCACCGCCCAACCCAGATCCACCGGAAAAAGGAAGTACACAGACTGACTCTCATCGGCCCAGATCCATTATCTCCGGCCTTTTGATTTATTCCTTCATCTCTTTCTCACCGATTTTGTATTTAGAAAAAGTTTGTATGTATAAGTAGGGTGTATACTTACAGTTTCAAAGTTGTCCGGCGGTAATAAGCAGGCTGCCTGCGGTGGTAGTGACGTATCGTAGATATTCAACTAAATTTGATTACCTTCTTTATCACCCTACCAACAATAACTTTTCTCATTCTTAGTTATAAATCAGTAGATCTAGGTTTTGAAGAAACAATCATTATCAAAGTAAAATAGTACTCTATAAAATAGGATTTTAAGATTTTTATAAACTCTAGATTTGAATGAGTTGCACCTCGTGTAATTTTACTTGTACCAAATCTAAATCTGCACATATTTAGGAGATAATTACGAAATATCTAATCTTTTGTATTTAGGATTTCTATTTATCAGCAACCAGTAAAAAATGATATGGAGAGTCTATTTACATAGGACAAAGTTACTTCATACACGGATAAATCGCAATTATCTTTTCTTTTCTTTTGTGACACTTGTCCAATTATCCTAGAAAATTGTTAAGCCTAGAACTATTTTCCCCTTTTTGCTTCCATGAGCCATACTTACCCCAAACATTTACATATTTCTATCCATATTATAATTACTAGAGGTTTTATTATTTATCTCAAATTTATTCTCCTACTCATTTAATCACAATAAGTGAAAAAAATTAAAATATAGAGATAATAAAAAAAATTAGTGGGTTTCATATGACAGATATTATGTATATAGGAGGATAAACTATGAAAATAAAATAGAATGATATATAATTTTTCTATAATCACTACTTCAATGCAGATGAGTTTGGTGGCATTTTCGTTTGGAGAAGAGCCGAGCACTCCTCACTTAGTGTTGATGATGCCTCCTCGATTTTGGTTTTGTTGGCTACCAAGTCCTTAATAAACTTCCCATAATTGGGCATCCCTTCCAACATGTCAACCAAAGGAACACTAATACGGACTTGTTTGATCATATCTAAAAACTTACCGTATTGAGCTTGCAACTTCTCCTTCTTCAATCTTTGAGGAAATGGGATATTTGGTTGATAAGATTTTGGTGGAGTCTTTTCGGTAGGTGCTGATTTTTCTTTTGGTTGCACCTCCTCTTGTTCCTTTGCTACTTCTTCTTGGTTGTTTTTCTGCACATCAATTAAATCGTTAGAAATTTGTTTATTAGAAGAAGAATCTACCTCTTTACCGCTTCGGGTAGTGATTGCTTTCACGTGTGCATCGTTGTTGAACCCCCCTTTCGGATTTTCTTGTGTAGTTGGGGGTAATCCACCCGGCTGTCTTTTGGTTAGTTGTTGGTCTATCCTACCAACATTTTTTTCTAAGTTTTAGATTGAAGCTTGCTGATTTCTAAGAGATTGCTCAAACTCTTCATTTTTCTTGGTCTGCCCCACCACAAACTTCTCTAAAAGTAGCTCTAATTTAGATGGCTCTTGCTTTGGATCTTGATCAATGGGATCGGGTCCAGGAGAATTGGGCTGGTTGTGCCTATAAAATCCAGGTGGGTTTGATCTCTAGTTGAAGTTGTGGTTGCGGTTATTCTTCCAGTTTTGGTTACCCCCTGATAATTTCCTCTAAATCCTTGGTTCATAAATTGTACTTCTTCGGGTGTCATCATGGGCTGATGTTGTTCACAATCCTTGGTTAAGTGTATCCCCTTACAATTATCACATCCGACTTGTAACACATGCAATGAAGTGGTTAGTTTCTCTATTTTTCTCTCCCCGCCTGTGTGACACTTAGAGAAGATGGCTTATTTGGCAAATGGCCGCCCCATCTCTTTGGCATAATTGATGAGATGTGCATATTATGCTTGAATATGATATCTGTTGTAATGTATGAGTGTAGTGTACTCACTAAGCTTTATGCTTAACCCGTGTTTGTTGATTATATTTAGGACCATCCCGAGTGGATAAAGGAAAGACCCCAGCGTGAAGCTAATTTTCCGCAAATGTCATTTATTAAACTCTAAACAATTTAAGAACATTTGTAAACAATTTTGATGTCTAATTCATACGGTAAGTCCAGTGTATTTGGCAGGTGATTATGAATCTTGGTATTGAACTCATTTAATTACTTATGGGAAATTCTTATAAAAAAATAAAAATTTGGGATGTTACTTGGTTTCAGAGCCTCGGTTTAAGAGATTCAAGCGTGCAAGTGGTGTGTTTGAACTTAAACCTTGGTTCAAAATGAATTTGCAAACTAGTTGGGGTAAGGGAATTCAAGTAGGATTCTGAGGCATGTTCTTGCTTGATTTTTGCTTTGGAGTTAGGCCGTAGTCTCTACACCTGACTTGTGATTTTACAAAATGTTTAAACACTCTATAAGCTGGAGCTCAAGGTTCGGTTAAGCAATTGACATTGATTATAAAGTTGACTATTAATTTATGACATGATGTGTTGTTGATGCTATATGTATTTAGTGTTTTATGAATACTTGTACGTTGTGCATGATACTAACCATATAGGCTTAGGAAACCTGAATTGGCCTTTGCATGTTCTTGTTTGATTGTTACGGTAGGGTACAATCGGGTGTGCAACTACTTATATGAGTTAGGGATTATGCATGGTTCTGTATTTATACTGCATCATGATGGTGATGAGAATATTATGGCTTATACGTGGTGCCTTATGTGATTAATTGACAATCTACTGGATTAGTACACTGAGGTGCTTTATATCATTAGATGATACATAACCTAAGCTGGTGAATCGGGAAACTAATGGAGATGTTATGATCTGGTATGTATAGTGTGCTGGTATAATATGAAGGTTTGTATTGTTACGAACACATGGTACACATTAGAACTTGTCAGAATCATAAAAGGTCTCGTGGATCTAGTGAGGGGTTACTTGCGATTAGTTAGGATTGCCTTAGAATGCTATAGGTTGTTCCCGTAATCGAATTATGCAAGATGATGGTATATATATTGAGAAATAAATGTGTGGTAGTGCGTACCAGATGTAAAAGTGCATTATCAAACTTCAGAATGGTGATAACAACAAGAAACCTGAATTTGAATTTGCTGATTGGAAGAAATGCAAACACTCCCCGAGATGGGGATACTACAAGTGAGACAGACCCCGTCAACAACCAAGGATGCCGGTGGGTAATGATGAAACTGAGAACGAGTACCACGTGGAAGTATGTGATGAAAGGATTGTAGCTGCTATGGGGAAAGCTTTGGAGCAAATCTTCCCCAATATGTTCCAACAGATGACCACTGAGATGAAAGTAATGGTTACTGAAGAAGTAAAACAGGATGATGGATGCAAGGGAAACCAATCATCGAACTGAGGTCAAGGAGGGTATTCAGGGTGCCCTCAGGGGATGCACCTATCGAAACTTTTCAGCTTGCAAGACACCTACCTTTGAGGAGAAACCAGACCTGATGGCTAGTTCGAGGTGGTTGGCTGAAGTAGAGGGTTCCTTGTGCATTAACTACTATCGTGCCAACCGCAAGGTCTTGTATGCCAGCAACTTTCTACGAGATTGGTGGGCACTCTTGTTATTGCGAAAAAGTGAAACACTAGTGGAGTCTACATGGGAAGAGTTTAAAGAGATGTTCACAACAAAGTTTACTCCTAGAGTGGAAGTAGAAAGAGTGAAAAGGGAGTTATTGGCCATGAACCAAATGACCGAGACCATCACAGAACTGAATGCCCTATTTTTGGAGAAAGCTAGGTTCAGCCCGGAGTATGTAGCTAATGAACATATGAAAATGTTTCGCTACATGGATGTGTTAAAGACAGAGATCAGGGAATTCGTGGATGAGTCCAAGTACCAAACCTTGGACCAAATGACGAGTGCTGCTAGGGCTCGGGAGCTATAGCTGGAGTAATAAGCCGTGGAACGATAGAACAAGAGGAAGTCAAAACATGTCGACAGTGGGTTCAAGAAGATGATATTTACGGGAGCGAAGCAGGGAGGGAAGAAAGAACCGACAAAATGCCAGAAGTGTGGCAAGCATCATTAGGGTGCATGTGGAGTTTGGACTCCAAGTTGTTACAAATGTAGGTAGAAGGGTCACATGAGCCGCGACTGTGGCTCCAATGCGACGTTATGTTTTGGGTGCTTTCAACCTGGGCACGAGAAGGCTACATGGCCGTTGCTTAACTCTAATGCGGTAAAAGGCTCCAGCACTAACCACATTGAGGATCACAAACGGATCACAGGGTAAGAAGAATGCGGCGCCTTACCGAAGAGGCCGTAAAGGAAGCAAGAATCAAACCGTATGTGGTAGCAAGTACTTTCTTGGTAACCTCTATACCTGCCATTGTACTATTTGACTCGGGAGCAAGTAGGTCATTTGTACCTTTTGCATTCTGTGGTAACCTTAAAACCGCATTTGTAAAGATAGAAGCACCTTTAGAAGTAGAAAACGCCAATGACAAAACCTTAAGGGTGGCAACCGTGTATAAGGATAACATAATAAAGATAAAAGACGAGAAATTCAATATAGACCTGATACCGATCGCAATGTAGGAATTTCATGTGATTGTCGGGTTGGATTGGCTGAGTCGGCATCAAGTCATGATTGTTTGTAACCGGAGGAAGGTAAAGGTCCAAGACCCAAGTGGGGGAGAACTCGTGATTGTCGGGGAACGGATAATAGGGATGCAACTTTCTGTGGAGTGGCAAAAGCGAGAAAGTATCTTCAGCACGGGTGTTCTGCATTCCTAGCATACGTAGTAAACGGAGGTAAAGAGAAGAAAGTGTTGGATGTGTCCGATGTTCCTATAGTGAAAGAGTATCCAAAAGTATTTTTGAAATATTTGCATATTGACAGGTGGAATTCAGAATCGACCCGGAGCGCTGATAACTAAAACTCCGTACCATTTAGCTTCGCTAAAAGTGAAAGAAATGATGAGCTAGCTCCAGGAATTGTTAGATAAAGGGTTCATTAGACCAAGCAGCTTGCCATAGGGTGCACTAATCCTATTTGTGAAAAAGAAGGATAGATCCTTCCGGATGTGTATCGATTACCGAGAGTTGATCAAATTCAACGTGAAAAACCGTTACCCACTGCCAAGAATAGATGACTTGTTCGATCAGGGAGCATCATGGTTTTCTAAGATAGATCTCCTGTCAGGGTATCACTAACCAAGACTTCGAGAAGAGGATATCAACAATACTGTGTTCAAAACAAGGTACAGGCACTATGAGTTTGTAGTCATGCCCTTCGGGCTCACAAACGCACCAGCCACCTTCATGGATTTGATGAACAAAGTGTGTCAACCTATGCTAGTCCGATCTGTGATTGTCTTCATCGATGATATTCTAATTTATTCCAAGACGCGAAAAGAGCGTGAGTTACATCTTTGGGAAGTATTAGAGACCTTGAAATAGGAGAAGTTGTACGCAAAGTCCTTCAAGTGAGAATTTTGGCTTTAAGAGGTCTAGTTCTTGGGCCATTTGGTAAATAAATATGGAATAAAAGTACGCAAAGTCCTTCAAGTGAGAATTTTGGCTTTAAGAGGTCTAGTTCTTGGGCCATTTGGTGAATAAATATGGAATAAAAGTGGATCCGGCTAAAATCAAAGCCGTTTTGAAGTGGGAATAATTGAAAAGCCCTACAGAATTCAGAAGTTTGTTGGTCCTAGCTAGATATTACGGACACTTTATTCAAGTCTTCTCAAAGATTAAAACTCCGCTTACGAAGTTAATGAAGAAGAGTGAAAAGTTCATCTTGGGAAATGCATAGCAGACGTTATTCAAGCCGTTACGACAAAAATTATGCGAGGCTCCTGTTATAACCTTGCCGGAGGGAATCGATAGCCTGGTAGTCTACTATGATGTGTCATGTTGTGGGATAGGGTGTGTACTGATGCAACGGGTAAAAGTGATAACGTATGCGTCGAGAAAGTTGAAATCTCATGAGAATAACTACCCAACCCATGACTTAGAACTCAAAGTCATGGTTTTTGCACTTAAGATCTGGATACACTACCTTTATGGAGTAAACTGTACCATTTATACCGATCACAAGAGCTTGAAATACTTTATTGATCAGAAATTTTGAACATGTGACAAAGAAGGTGGCTAGATCTTGTTAAGGACTACGATTGTGAGATTATGTACCATCCAGGTAAGGCCAATGTGGTGGCCAATGTGCTGAACCGAAAGACATGGTATATGCTACTGAGATGTCTATAGTTGATGGTGACTACTTCTTTGTTTGATTTGATATGGTCGGCTCAAGCAGAGGTAATCAAGGCGGAGAATCACAACAAGGAAAGAATCAAGGGTCAAGTGGGGAATTTCATTAAAGACGGTCAAGACTTACTGACATGTTATAGGCGAATATGGGTGCCGACTGCAGAAGATGTTATAACAACCTTGTTGAGTGAATCCCATAAGTCAAAATTTTCTATTCATCCGGGAGCTACAAAGATGTAGCGAGAGTTGAAATCAAATTATTTGTGGCTCGAGATTAAGAGAGATGTTGCAAAGTATGTAGAACAGTGTTTGGCGTGCTTAAGGGTTTAGGCTGAGCATCAGAGACTGCACGGTAAACTATAACCGTTTGAAATTTTGGAATGAAAATGGGAGCACATTACAATGGATTTCAATACCAAGCTACCCCAAACACCGAGACACTTTGATACTACTTGGGTTGTTGTGGATAGGCTGGCGAAAAGTGAACACTTCATACAGATTCACGAAACCTTCTCGTTTACAGCTTTGGCCAATTTATACGTGAAAGAGGTAAGCTCTAGGCATGGTGTGCCGGTGTCGGTGGTGTCCGTTGGTAGGAATGGCAACGGGGTGGGTTTTGGTCGCCCCGAACCCGAAATGAAAACCCGTCCCCGCCCCGAAATTAGTTGGGTTCGGTTTTTGCCATCGGGTTCAGGTTGTTTTGCCATCCCTATCCGTCAGAGATACAAGGTTCGCCTCTAGATTCAGGGAGAGGTTCCATGGAGATTTGGGAATGATGTTGCACTTTAGCACTACTTATCATCCTTAAATAGACGGTCAGGGAGAGAGTATGATTTCGACTCTCGAGGATATGCTGAGGGCTACCTTTTTCCATTGGCGGAATTCTCCTACAACAATACTTATCACACCAGCATCATCATGCCTCCATATGAGATGCTATATGGGAGAGGGTGTAGACCACCTATCTGTTAGGGTGAGGTCGGTCAACAGGAACTTGGGAGCACTAAGATTGTTCAGAAAATGACAAAAACATTCCAAAAATCTACGAAAGACTCAGAGCCGGCCACTTAGAGCCGACAAAAGAGTTATGCCGATAAGAGACGCTCAGACGTGGAATTTTAGGTGGGAGATCTAGTGTTACTAAAGGTGTCACCATGGAAAGGCATTATTCATTTTCGAAAGAGGTGAAAGTTAAACCCTAGGTTCATTCGGCCATTCAAGATAATAGCTCGAGTTGGTAAAGTGGCGTACGGATTAGAGTTACCGGAAGAACTATCGAGAATTCACAACACTTTTCATGTCTCGCATTTAAGGAAATCCTTAGCTGATGAGTACACTTTCGTGCCTTCGAAAGACATTGTGGTTGATGAGAGCCTGAATTATGTGGAGAGACCAGTTATGGTATTAAATAGAAAGAATAAACCTCAGGAACAACCAGATTAACAATGGTGAAAGTAAAGTGGGAGCAATGCAAGGGGTCTAAATGGACTTGGGAGCCGGAAGAAGAAATGAAGAAGTACTATCCGGAATTGTTTGAACTATGATTTCGGGGGCAAAATCAAGTCTAAGTGCGGGAGAGTTGTAATACATGTTTCTCGAATGTAATTTAATGTTATTATTGAAATAAAAAAAGAGATTTCTTGCATTTCAATGTTAATGGTGATTGTTGATAGTTAAGGGGTATTTGGACAAGGTTTACTTAAGAAGATATAAATACCTAATTAGGGCAAAACCCTATGTGCAAGAAATATTGTAGCCACCTCAAGTTTTTGTACATGAAAAGGGTGTTAGTGTGTGTTCTGCTGAGAGCTAAAAGTTCTAAAAACCAATCACTTCTTTTTCATTCTTCAACTAATCAATTGGAAATTACCAGGTAATGTTCCTTAACTTCTTGCAGTCGATTAAATGTTATTATTGTTGATATATATAGAGTTTGGGTGGATTTTCGTCGGTGTTTTACTCCCATCGAACTAGTATGGAACCTAGAACTGTTTTAGGGATTAAGTCGTATATAAACCTGTTTCTAATGGAATTAATCAACAGGTATTCGAATTAGAAGATGCTAGCAATACAATGGAATCGAAATATTGTGATTTGTTACAGATTTAAGGAGTTTTGATTTACTATTGAAGAACTGCTAAACCGAAAACAATAGTGATCCTTAATCACTATGGACATAGTATAACAAAATTAAATTGCTAGAGTCTAGTTACTTAGTGTTTAGAACTTGATGGAAATGGAATTTCATGAAATGGTTAAGGGATAAGTAAGATTGATTCCTAGATCAGTCGACTATACGAAGGAATTGCGAATGTTCATATGAATCGTGAATCATAACTTAATTGTAATAAAAAACCTTAGGCAGAGGTGAATCGTAAATCAGGGCAATGAATCGAAAAATGGCACAAAGGGTTATGTCCATAAGGGATTCCCCAGATCGGATATCTCAAACCGTAAACCCTTCTAAAGGGCATGAATCCTAAATTAGTGGTTAAGAGTGAATCGTGAATTAGCAAAGGAGGCTGAAATCGTAAATCAGTCCCACAAGCGTGAATTGTATATCATTTTAACTAGCATGAACTGTAAACTAGTGAATTGGAGAGGAATCGTAAATCAACTTGGTGAGTCGGATCGTAGATGAAGTTGTATGGTGGAATCGTAAATTTGTTTCTGAGAATGAATCGAAAACTAGTAAGTTAAAACGAATAGTAACTTGAAGATAGTGCCTCAATCGCAAATCATGTTGTAATCGAAAATTGTGTGTGTGTAAGGCATGTCAGAATCAGAAACCTAAACTTAGGTTTTTATATGGGTAATGTTTAATAAACCCAGTCAGTGTCTAATTTAGTGAAACCATAATTACAGACTTGTTTGACTCTTCAACTTTGCTGATATAGTGTAAACATTGTGTTGCTGATAGGTGAGCTTTCACTAACATATATCTTATGTTGTGATATGTGTTAATGTGTGATTATGTGATGTTACCTAAGTAGATGGCCACCCCGTGTGTGTGACACTTAGTGAAGATGACTCATTTGGTAGATGGCTCCCCATCTGTGTGGCATAACTGATGAGATGTGCTTATTATGCTTAAGTATGATATCTGATGTAATGTATGAGTGTAGTGTGCTCACTAAACTTTGTGCTTAACTCATGTTTGTTGATTATTTTCAGGACCGTCTCAAGTGGACAAAGGAAAGGCCCCAGTGTGACAGCTAATCTTCCGCAAATGTCATTTATTAAACTCTAAACAATTTAAGAATATGTGTACGCAATTTTGATGTTTAATTCATACCATAAGTCCAATGTGTTTGCCAGGTGATTATGAATTCCTGGTATTGAACTCATTTAATTATTTATGGGAAATTGTTATAAAAAATTGAGGTGTTACAAGATAGTACTTTATAATTATTTATAAACACTTTATCAATATAATATTATAATCTGTCATCAATACTTAGATTATTAATCAAGTCATATTTTATCCATACTCATATTTTATCCATACTCATATTTATTCTTTTACATCACAAATCATCTCATATACCATTTAAGGCTTTTACTTAAATATATCATATTCGTTAGATTACTTAATATATTTTCGGCGTACACAATATAGCACTTCTCTTTCTACTTTAACATTTGGTATTTTATTGATTTATACCTTCTTAATTTATACATGCTACTTTATCCCAACTTATATCGCTAATGTATTATCATACAAAATCAATATTAATCATAGATATATGTGGTATAATAACACAAGTATTTGTGAATCACTATTCACGAGTACCAAATCGAGGTACTCACATGTGGTATGCAGCTTCCAATGTTTTCTTCTTAATTTCCTTTGAGTCCAAGTTATCTTAAATAATTGTTTCATAATAACAATGATTAGTAATAAAATATCAATCCAATCTTACATCTCAACAGAATGCTACACAGTCTCGAACACAATTCGAGACACAACCATGTTAACCTACACGACCTGACCTGCATGGCCTCCCATGCTTGACACACCTTGTGTTTCCAGGGCACAATACGGCCGACCTATATGGTCTGCAAAAACCTACACGACTTGTGTCCCTTAACACGCTGGCCCTACACGGCCTACAAAAACCTACACAACCATCCTTCACAGCCTTCCAAATAACTACACAGCCCGTGTTCATTACCTGATAGCAATGTTCTTGCCTAAACAGCTGTTGTTAATTAAAAAACACAATTCAAACTCAAATCATCAACATGCAATTACTGTCTAATGATCTACTAGTGTTATAAACACTAAATTAACTTAAATTTCTAATATGAAAAATTATCATTAATTAAGCTATTTACTCAAGAACCCAAGAACACATGAAGAATTAGAAAGGCTAACCTTGTTTTCTTGCTTAATTGTTGTTGGATTCGTGTTAATCTTCAATCATTTGCATAATCCTTCCTTATTCAAGCTTGATCACGTGTTAATCATCCTTTAAACATCCTTTCTCTCTCAAACTCTCTTTCTCTCTAAACACACACACACACACACCCATATAAACACACATACGTAAACTATGTGTTTATGTGTAGAAATCCTTTATATAATAGTCTTTCCTGATGGGTATATTATACCCCTTACCTACTTGTAACTTGATAATTTTTCTAAATATCGACTTACTATTATTTTCTATATCAATATTTCTATCTAGGGAGAGTTTCTAGACTTGGGATGTTACACTATACAACAAGGCTTAGGCCGGGTACTTTTTCTATTCTAAAAAACATAGAAAAGTTTATTATGAAATGGATGCAATAGTTCTCCGACAAAAATAAGCTGAATCTATTGAATCAATAGATAGAATATTCTTAAATCACCATTAATTATTATGACAACTAAAATATTAGAATTGTGTCATTTAAATATTTCTTGCAACTTAGTATGTTGAATCACAAAGTAGAATATATAAAAAAATTTGATGTCGACAAAACATACTTTTAATGTAAACATAGAAAATCACATTAGCAAACCATCAACAATTTATGGTATTTGAAGTAATAAGTTATATCTCAAATAATTAATGCTTATTAATTTCAAAATCTTAAGAATTGTTTCAAAATATAATTTTTCCGGTTAATCACTCACTAATAAGTGTTTGTTAAAACCATCACAATTTAAATAATATTTTATTATGAAATCCTTTGCATCAAAAAATAGATCAAGAGTTTAATGTTATATGATTATATCAACTAAAGAGATAACTAATTTATGAATTCATAAACATAAACTTCCTCATAAAAAGGGAATATACTTCACTAATCATTTGTAAATAAATATTCTTATATACCCCAAATCAAAAATTTCTCATAGAAAAGAATTACTAATTTAGTGATTCATAAACATAAAAATTAACCATAAATATGTTTACTGATTTAGAGTTTTATAAAGAAGATAAACAAGAAAAAAAAACTATTTATAGAAGATTTAGAGTTTTTTCAAAGGTTATGAAATAGACATTTTTACTAATAAAAAATTAAAAAATATATTGTTTTTAATTTTGTGTGAGATTATGGTAGAAATTACATCACAACGTAAATAAAAATAAGACGATCATAAATATATAATAATGATATTATACCAATCAATATATATATTAAAAGTTATAAAAGAATATCTATAAACATATACAATTATATACATTCATTAAATATAAATATATAATTTATACAAATATCTCATTTATATTTTTATATAGCCACTCATAATCAAAATTGGAATAATCATGACAAAAAGTTTAAAATTAAATTCTATATCAAAGTTAAATTTTGAGAAAATTAAGGAATTCTGTTCGTTAAATTAGAGATAATTAAGGAAAGAGAAATTCAAATTTTTTATGTTTTGATAATCAGTAAGATTAGAATTTTAAGTTGACTTTTTAGGATCATAATTCAAAAAAAATTTATTTTATAAAGCTCATTAAAATTATATAAACTTATAAACCTAAAAAATAAGCTAATAAAAATCACCTCAAATTCGGATTGATTTTTTAGATAATTGGTTGTATTCATTTTATTAAAACTCATCTTTGTGAGAAACTATGGTTTCAAAGAATGAATTGATGTGACATTTGTATTTTCAACACACATGCTTGTTTTAGAACACAAAATAAAATTAGACTATATATCATTGTAATTAGACTATATATAAAGGGTATTATAATAAAATTATCCAGCATTTTATTGTTTTTTACCTTCCTTTTCCCCTCCCTAATGTGTTCCAGAGTTTTATTTTTGAAAGAAAAGAAATGATTCGAAAGGAATGAAGAAAAAAATTAAAAAAAAATATGTTTCAGAGTTTTTTTAAGAAGAGAAGAAAAAGGGTTTGAAAGGAAAATTTCATTAACTTTCCCTTCTAAACTTTGCTCTAAAAAGTGAGAAAATTTGGATGGAAAAGAAAGAAAAAGTTTTATGATTTTTTATTAGTGGCTAAATTACCCTTAATGACAACTAATAATTTTAGAAAATAAGGTTATTATTGTAATATAACTCGTTTTTTTTCCTTTCTCTCTCTCTTGTTTTCTTTTCTTTCAAACTTGGGAATATAAAACTAAAACTATTATCATTTCTATTTATTTCTTTTCTCTCCTTAATTTTCTTTTCTATTCTTTTCTTTCGTATCAAAAACTCGGGAACACGACGTAAAATTAAGATTTATTTTCCATAAAGAGTAAAGAGAACTGTCAAAGGGCGATACAAACTGTTTTTGCTCTTTCAATTGTACCCCTAGACTTTTGACAAAACTCCATTTCTAGCGATCTTTGTTTATAAAGCTTGATTAGGTATTGCAAACAATTGAAAAACTTGGCTTTGAACTAACAATATTACTGGAGAGATAACCATTTCAATCCAATTAATCAAATCTGTCTATTGAAATAAATAGGACTTGATGTTAACAAAACCAGTGTTTAAGTTAAAGTATAATTTATCTTAACATGTGTTGTTAAGACTTGTAATTTGCTAAGTTAGAGAGTAACTCTGTGATCAGCTAAGTGTACACTGGATGGAACAACTAACACCTCAACTGTGATCGGCTGAACAAGATACAAGATCAAGACCTATTATCAGCTGAGCAAATTTGCGTTATTAACTGTGACCAAGAGATCAACTGAGTAAGCAAAAGATCAGCTGAATGACCAAGAGATCAACTAAGTACCCTTAGCCTACCTAACTATGCATTATAAACTAATCACTCTATATGATCAGCTGAGCAATTCACTTTGATCAGCTGAACATAGAGATTGATTAACTGAGCTTACCTTTGATAAGCTAAGTATACCTTTGATAAGCTGAGCATATTAATATAGCTAAGGATAGACTGATTAGCTGCGTTTATCTTTGATCAGCTGAGCATACCCTTAATCAGTGTCCATATGATAAGCTAAGCACTTCATTCCATCAACCAAGTACACTAGCTGAGTCTTTACTTTAACCCATTTTAGTACACTGGCCGAGTCTAAACTTTAACCCATTTTATTTACCGGTTACTATCTCTCTTCTGTAAAAGTATTTAAGTCAACAAGTAGAACATGTGTTAGTTCACTTATAGCCTTAAATCTTCTATTTTGTAAAAGTATTTGCACTTTTTGTCTACAGGACAAAAAGGATAGAACTTTAATATGTGAAAAAGGTTAAAGTTACCTTCAAGAGAAGATTTCAAGATCTTGTCGAGTACAAAAGCATAACCGACAACAAGTATGTTTAGGAAAGTCAAAATACATAATTTGATACAGTTGATAAAAGTACTAAGCATGGAAAGGGAAGTCGCACTGTTTAAGGCAAAAAAGTATGAGATATAATATTTAAATATTGTTAGTGGGATGTACTTCATTCCGTCGTTGACATTAGTTATTAACCACCTCAAATCCACCAACAGATGTAAAACACTACACCCCTACATGTCAAGCTATCAAACTTGTAAATCATTGAATAAGATTAACATAATTTAACAAACCAAACCTCAAATATGCTGCAAACAAGGCCGGGGCGGGGGCGGGCCGGGCCGGGGCGGGCCTGTAATCTTTAAAATCCAACCCAGTCCAAACATGAGTAGCTGGCTTTCACCTACTTACAGGAGAGTAGTAGGAAATTGCACCTAGATCAATGAAGTGTTTAAAATTTTACATACATCATTAATTAGTACAGGTAGCAGCTACAGCATGAAGTAATCATCCAAATTTAGATAGTTTCAAAAGATAAACCAAGGTTAGTCTGCAATCAGGTTGGATGATATCTTTGAATGCATGGATGTAGCCTGTAGGTCGCTTCATGTTCTTGAATCGCCTACAAGTTTAACCACATGTCATACTTGTACTAAGAAGGTATTATTGACTGCATCATTTCGGCTCTTCTACAATGTTACTCAGATTTAATTCTGCTATAGTTTCCTTCCCAAACAATGTGAACCCAACAGTCACCTGCAAGAAAAACAACATAATGTATTTTTATTCTTTTTCGAGTCCCGATATCCAGCTACAAACATAAAAATCACCAATTTGTCGTTCAATGCCATACCAATCCTCTTTTTTTATCTAGCTTCTTTATGGTGCCTGAAAAATCGGTAAAATCCCCAGACACGATTCTAACAGGTGACCCTAGAATAGGCCCTGAAGGTTTTCTGGATCGACTCTTTGTCTTGGAAGCGACTGCTACTTTTTTATCTGATGAAGGTGAAACCGATGAATGCTCTTCTTCAAAAGCTTTATCTGCTGCTTCCTGTTTTTCCTTAACTTCTTGAAATATTGCTTCCATGTCATCTTCAGATATGGGCCTTGGCTTGTTAATCTGTCGCTTTCTGCAGATTTTCACAACAAAAACATGTGTGTAATTAAGATGTTTAAAGGTGGGTAACAATTCCGTCCTATCAACCTCAAAATTGGTATATTTGGAATATATTTTGTCTAACAGCTCAACTGGGTAAGAAAAAGTTTATTGAAGGACACAAAGCACTTGAAAAGCAGATTAAAGTAAACTAAAGGAGAGGTTTTTATTACGTATTTCCAACCATTCGTCCAACGAATCCTCCAACGCCTTCACAGTCTTCTCTTATGAAATTATGGAGTTCCCTGTTGAGTATGCAATTCAAAAACACACATCCTGGATAAAGAGGCTTTGGTGTAACTGAGATCTTCCCACTCTTTAACTTATTTTTCACATACACAGTTGCAGGAAATACCTGCCATTAAATCACACCACAAAGGCACAAATGCATCACATACACAATGATTTAGATACTACTTGATAATCCTGCATTTTTCACTTAGCTAATTAGTCATTCTGCTTGTGGAAAAAAAATTATAAAAAAAAACAGAAAGACCACTAAGGTTTGTAATTTATCATGGTTTACTTTGCTACGAAATGATGAGTAAAACCATTAAAATTTCATTCTCTTTAATAAGGAAAGATTGGCTATTACCAAATTGGATCAAGTGAGAAGCTAAAAACCTTTACTTGTTCCTTGAGGATATCTAGATGGATGGATGGATGGATGGATGGATGGATGGATCTTTGGAAGCATACAATAAGTTCTTTTAACAAGAGGCTTTTCAGTTGTTTAATCCACCCCCTCCTAAATGTGCCATAACACTATTAACAATTGGTTTCACAATGCAGTTAATGCTTGACTTGATTTTCCCAAGTTTTTACTCTTTACTTATGTCATTTTAAGATAGTTTACAACTATGAAAGTTTGATAAAGATAAAGGTGAAGCAGAGCATAAACATCATTATAGGAAACTAGGAACTAAGAGAGGGTTGATAGCAACTTAATACCAACAAGTATATAATTGCAACAAAGTAAAGTAAAGATGAAATTGAGAGATATATGAGTATATCATCAAGAGTGCTCAAACAACAAAGTGTTAGGCTAGTTTAGTAGCCATTGCTTTATTTTACAGTCCCTGCAGTGAAAAATACCAAAATAAACTTAATCTGAACAGTAGGAATAATGGGAAAGCAAGTTGAAATTTGGCCTTACAGTACAATAACTCTAAATTTGAGAAATTTGTGAGAACAAAACACATGGTGATTGAACAACATCAAGCATTCAAGTAAACTAACAAATTAACATCATTTCACAAACTCAATTGACAAGAAATGAACCTAAATCAAACAGAATTGGGTTTGGGCAGTATCAGAAGAGTGTGATTACCTTGAACTCAGCATCTGGAAAATTCTTATGTAGTGCCTGCATCATCCTTTCTACTGTATCCTTACCTCTAGCCCTAGAGACTTTAACGATCCACCAGCGGGGACCCATTATAGCAAGTTTATCAAGATTAAGTTCTTCCTTCCATGAATTAAACTGCTTCTTGGGTTTCTGTAATAGCTTTTCTTCCACGTCTTCCCTCCAATTATACGCTCTTTTTTCGTCTCTTTTGAGGTTCCTCATCTCCCTTTTGACTTTGGATGTGTGAATAGATGTTTCTTCGTCGACCGGAGACTGGAGAGTTGCTCGGATTATTGGTTGGAGAAAAATGGTGGTGGGTTTTTTCATGGGGAAGGGGAGAGACAGAGGTCGCCATGAGCGAAGAAGCTCTTGATTCGTCATCATCTTCCTGTTCGGGTCTGGATTTGGGTTCGTCTTTGGTTTTCCTTGGATGAACGTTATCGCTTAAGAAATTCCAATTTATACACGGAGAGTTGAGTTGTGTTCAAAAAAGTTATCTAAAAAACACAGTTCTAAAAATTTAATATTTAATTACAGGTGATTCAGTATATATTCATATGTGATTTGTAAAAACATCATATGTAAATTATGAAAATACCACTTCGCCCAAATTTTTAAAATGCAATCTGGACCATTTTGGGGAAATATAAATTTTGATCATGTGCTTCAAAGCTCGATTGGCAAATCAGGAGGGTTAATTATCGTTTGGGATCTAGGTTCTTTTTCTAGTGAAAACGCTTTCTCAAGCAATGATTTGTAGAGCAAAGAATAAGTACAATGTAGGATCAAAGTTGAGAGTAATAGTCAAAACACCTTAAAGTGTGTGTTTGA
>JAUEJL010056799.1:0-19430 GCA_032274825.1 Drosophyllum lusitanicum | reverse complement strand
CATTGAATCTTGAAATCTAATTGCTAGAAATTGTCCCTCAAGACTATGATTTAAATTAGGACTATATTGAACAAAACCCTATAGTCCCAACCTTAAACTAGTCCTTAAAGTCCAAATCTCAACCAATCATTTAAAATAGCAAAATAGGAATTGGTAACTACAAATTGTAACTTACTCGCCTCCTCAAGAATTCCCCTAACTTTTTTTTTATTTTTACTTTTACCTCTTAAATCTTTAAATGGTCATAACTATTTCAATTATGAGCAAATAAATTATACCAATTTACTCATTTTTTTAATCCACTTTCAAACAATACCACTCTTCTTATGTTTCTGAAAATTTTATTTTGAAAATACAAACCATATGAAAATAATACCAAAATGTTATCATTTTAAATCATGTGAATTTATATTATTTCTGGCTTGAAACATGGAAATTTATATCATTTTCAGCTGAAAACATGTGTATTTATATCATATTTTGCTAGAAGAAGTCTATTTTTATCATTTTTATCTGGAAAATGTTATCATTTTGAATTTTGTATATTGTTATCATTTTCATATGGAAACATGTGTATTTATATCATTTTCGGCTGAAAAGGAGTCGATTTTTAACATTTTCATCTGAATAATGTTATCATTTTTAACTGGAAGGTTTATAATTTTCATCTGGAAAATATTATCATTTTCGGTTGGACGAGACATAAAGGGAAAAAAGGAAGGGGCATGAATTTTTGGGTGGGGGATTCCCATAATACCCTTCATTCTATAATTAAATTTTATAATTATTTAATTAATTACATTTATTCCATTATTCTTTTTTTTTAGCAGCAAAAGAAGGATCCATAGGAAGAAGCTTCGGCATGGCCATCACTCCCTCCCAGCAAACCAAATTTTATTTATAAATGGAACAACTAGCGAGGAGCTAGCTACAAATCAGAGTCAACAAAATACAAAATACAAACTAAATTTAAGGAGAACAACACCATGAAATCCATTCTAATGGAACACCACTTTTCTTCCTGTGCTTGATCCAAAAATATGACATAGCTTGAATCAAACTCGGAGATAACGACCTCACAGCCCCGATGCCTGTTTTGAAGACTTTTTCATTTCTGTACTTCCAAATCAACCAAAAATAGGTGTATATTACACTCTGAAACATAAGTAATTTTTCTCCTTTCATTTCAAGATTGAATCCTCATTTACTCAAGTCACTAAGATCACCAATTGAAGAAAGATCTAGCCCCCACCACCTAGCTATTTCTGAAAGAATCAGCCGAGAGAAGTGGCATCCAAAGAAAACGTGATCTTCAGTCTCAACCTCATTACTACACATAGGGCATAAATCTGAAATGATGGGAACACCTCTTTTCGAGAGGTTAGCATAAGTTGGTAGTCTTTTCCACATTACTCTCCATGCTAAAAAATTAACTTTACTTGGAACAAGATTTACCCAAAAAAAGATGAAGGGTAGTCTCTATTAGCAATTAAATCTTCAAAAGCAAACCTTAACGAGGAAGCCGTGTATCCGTTTGAAGGATCATATGCCCAGGTCCAATGATCTGAAGAGCCGCACCAGGAAAATGATTTTAATAGCTGTGTAAGAGCACCAATTTGTTGTATTTCCGTAGGGGAAGAAAGTGGCCTTCTCCAATTCCCGTTTAGTCCCCTAACATTAGAACCATCTGTCAAGACCCTTTCAGCAATAGTACTTTTCTTGCTTGTTTCGAGTGCGTATAGATCAGGGAAACAATTTTTGAGTGGGGCGTTTGAAATCCAATGATCAATCCAAAATTTGACATCTGAATTATAACTGATCTCTCTTTGAAAAAGACTGTTTAATGGAATATTCACATTCTCAAAGTCAGAAGAAACTTAAGAATATTTCTCCATGGGCCGGCAAAGCAGCCTAGTTTTGAGGAATTGTTCTAGCCACCATGAGAGCCATGTAACGACCGGATAACGAGTTTCCAAAGTGAGTCTTTTTCTACTTTAAACCTCCACCACCACTTAACCAAAAGAGATAAATTTTGAGCATAAAGGCTTCCAATCTGCATCCCCCCATAGTTAAAACTTGTAGTGACTTTGGGCCAAGCAATCCATGTTATTTTCTTTTCCTCCATGCTCATTCCCCAAAAGAACTTACTACGCATACTTTCCAATTTTACGTATACTTTCTTGGGCGCTTTAAATAACGAGAAAAAATAAAGACCCAAACTCCCAAGAACATTTTTACAAAGAACACGCCGGCCACCGGCAGACATTACTTTAGCTTTCCATTTTGATAACTTTGCCTGGAATTTATCAATGACAGGTCCCCAATTTTCAATTTTATTCATACTAGCACCAATTGTAAGGCCAAGGTACTTGAATGGGAGGCACCCAATTTTACATTTGATTAAAGAAGCAAGACCTTTAATTTCGTCATCAGCAACTCCAACTCCAACAATACTGCTTTTTTGAAAATTAACTTTTAGCCCTGAACAAAGTTGAAAACACCTTAGCAAACGAGTGATATTTTTAGCATTTGAATCAGACCATTCGCCTATAAGGACAGCATCATCGGCATATTGTAGGTGAGAGATGATTGGTCCTCCATTTGGAAGATTTACCCCGTGATAGATTCCTTTTTGAAGTGCTTCCTTCATGACCACATTAAGACATTCCATGGCTATAATAAAGAGGAATGGGGCCATAGGATCACCTTGCCTAACCCCTTTTTGAGGTTTAAATTCAGGGGTAGGGGATCCATTAATTAAAATGGAAGTATAGGCTGATTCAAGACAACCACGGACCCATCTTCTCCAATTAACCCCGAACCCCATTAGCACCATTATTTCATCCAGAAAGTCCCATTTAAGAGAGTCAAAAGCTTTTTCAAAATCTATTTTGAGAATCATCAATTTATATTTCGAGAGTTTGGCCCAACTAATAACTTCGCTCAAAATTAGTGGTCCATCAAGAATATTTCTATTCTTAATGAAAGTAGTTTGCTCACCACTAATAAGATGATCCAAAACAGATTTTAATCTATTAGCCATCAACTTAGCAATTATTTTGTAAAGAGAGTTGATAAGACTAATAGGGCGATAATCCGCAAAGGAAATTGGAGAAGAACACTTTGGAATAAGCAAAAGAAAAGAAGAATTATAACCTGACTCAAGGATGCCAGACCTTTCGAATCGGTGGACAGCATCAACTAAATCATCTTTAATCGTGTGCCAAAATACTTTGAAAAATTCCATCGAAAAACCGTCAGGACCAGGGGCTTTGTCCCCACCACAATCCCATACAGCGGATTTAATTTCTAATTCAGTAAACGGACGTTCCAAGAATTGCCTTTGATCCACCGATAATGTTTTCTAATTCAGTAAACGGACTCAAATGAAATTTGGTGGGAGTAGATATGACTTTATATTTAGTTAGGCACCGACATCTAGCACAAGCAAGTAATCACCGGCTATTATTTCTTTAAATAAATTTGTTTGAAATTAAGAATCCAATTCGTTTCAACTTTTATTTACTACTTTATTTATCATAGTGCCACTGCCGGGTAACGACTAGTGTCACGACTAATAATATAAACTTGTTTAACATTTTGTGTATAAATACGAAGAAAGATTAGAAGAAATTTTTAAATGTTTATGTATAGAAAAACAATTATAAGTCATACAAAGTATTGCAATAACGAACGTCACAAGCATTGTTTGTATTCACTACCAGTATTGCTTTTTATATAGTGGTTATGAATAAGCCATAAACATTTTTAATTTAAAGACACCCATGGTGTTCTTTCATAATTTGTAATTGATGCTGCTAAGTTTTGAAAATGATTGTCGTCGGTAGTTCTTGTGAACCGTGTTTTGTTGTTTTTTCTTAAAACTATCTTATTGAAGTTCTTTTTAAAGCTGATAAAGACTGTTTTTTATTCTTCATAATTGAAAAATAAACAATGTAAAAGATAAGTTTTTTAGCAAATGTATACATGAATAAAAAACGAAAAAGACAATTGCTATATGTGAATTGTAGCAATTTGAATCGTATATGTGAATCGTAGCAGTTTGAATCGTATTATCTCTATCGATCTCAATGATAGAAAACAAAAATAACAAAGAAAGAAGATAGTGGAAATGATATGTTATGACGTCATTTTCAAAATTGATTCCCAAAATAAAATAGTATCATTAATCGGAGAAAATTAAATGTTTTAATTTAATCAAAATGACGTACGTGTTTTCATAAATAAACACGAAAAAAATATATTTACTAAATAATTTGAGTAAATCTTTTTTTGTTAAAATATTTTAGTTTTAACAAACTATATCACCAAAAAAACGAAAATCTTGAAAAATATGCAAATCTTAAGGTTTTAGACGTAAAAACAATAAATTTTAAAGACATTTGAAAAGATAAAAGGATATTATTGATGAAAAAAATTTCAAAAATATAATGATGACGTGATAATCCTATCATTTCATATTCTTTTAATATAGAATAGAGAAGAGATTAGAGATACCAACAAAAAGCATGTAACCTACAGTAAAAAAGCTATCAATCAGAAATTTAATTAGAGCCTAAGGTACTGATTTAAAAACCTAAAACTTGGTCCATTGTTAACCTAAATAAATTTTGACATTTCACGTCAAGTTTCACTGTGGGATTTTGGTTCGTGTTTTGAGTTTAGTTTTTCCAATCCAATAAATATTTAAGCCGAACACACAAAAACAAGTTTGATCAACTTATTTAAAAAAACTCAAAACATTAAATAATAAGTTTAATCCTCTAGCTAGCTTTATTACCCGCCACCTATCACCTCCACCCATCACCACAGCCACTACTTCCGACCACCATCTCCACTAGCATCTCCCTAATCACAATCATCCCTACCAACGCCAGTAGCCACAACCACCACCACCGGCCACCACATTCGGTTATTCATTCCAGAAAACCCTAATCACATTTGAAGAAATTATTCTTCAAACCAGAAAAACCTAGTCACATTTGAAGAAATAAGAGGAAAATAATAGATGAGTGTTTTTTATCATCAAGATTTCTTTGAAGAAATTAATCTTGGTTTTCTTCCTCAAATCACCCCCTGCTTCATCATCATCTCCATCACCGTACTAGTCATCATCAAATCAAAACCGAGAAACCAAAAATCAAAACAATTCATTTGAAACCTTGGATTTACAATCAAATTAGGAAAGAACTCACAAGAAACCCTACATATGCAACTGATTTGAGAAGAAGAGGGTACAAGTGCCGGAATCCAGCACATCGAGGATGTGGTGGTGGCAGTGGTGGTAGATGAAGTGATAGTGGTGGTCTATGACGGTGGTCGCAAATGATATGGCAGATGTAGTGGTCGAAGGGCTATGGTGGTGGGTGGAGGTGATATTTGGCGGGTAATAAAAAGACAATAAAGAGATATAAGAGAGTAGAGAGATATACAAGAGAGAGAGATCTGGTTTTTAAGAGGGAGAGAGTGGATGGTAATAAAAAGAGAGAGAGTAGAGAGATCTTGTTTTAATAATATTTTTTTATTTTTCAAAAGAATTTTAAAAATTAATTAAAATTGAGAACATGAATTAAAAATGTAGGACCAGAGACCAAATTCGTAAGAGATTTGACCGTTTAAGGACTAAACCCGTAAAAATAAAAAGTTAGGAACCAAAACCGTAAAAATTACAAAACCACAAGGACAAAAAATGTAATTAACTCTAAATATTTATATATATAGTTTGCACGCCTAGTATGATATACGTGTTTGCCATTAAAGTTTTAGATAGTTTAAGAATTAATTATATTTTTGGTTGTAGTAGTTTGTTGGAAAACATGGATTTGGTCCATGTGTTCGATTTTTTACGGGTTTAGTTCCTCCCGGCCTAGCTTTATGATCTTATCAGAAGATCGATGTTTAATAAAATCAGGAAGCGGATTATGATTACTCTCATATGATCCGAAGCACCAGAATCAATAACCCATTAAGTAGGATTACTCCCTTCCAAATGTAGAGAATAAGACTGATTCTTTCAAGTTAGCCACAACAAATAGTTCGAATACTGTAATCAAGTCTCCAAAGCCGAAATAATGTAACACCCCGAGGTTCGAAATACCGCCTTTAATTATATGTGTGTGTGTGTGTATGTTCAATATAAACTATGGGGACTTAAATTGTTATTATTGGAACTTGGAAAGTATAGGGGCTCAATTGTCATATGGCTATAGTTAGACTATATATAAGTCAAATAATTAAAGTTTAATAGATATAATTACACTAGAAATAAAGGGAAGAAAGGCTGGGAAATTGCTTCACAAACATAGTTGCCAACTTTGTAATTTCAAGTGCTATTGAGTTAAGCTTAAGTAAGTTATGTATATGTTTAAGCTTCCTTATGTGTTTAGCACATGTTCTAGTATGTAATTAAGGTTCTAAGTGTAGAATTAAGCGTCTTTATGTTGAATTCTGGTGTATAAACAACCAAATAGGTTGTATGAGTGTGTGAAACACTCTTTTGAGCTGAATATCGATCTATGGAGATCAAAATGAATTCTGGAAAAATGCCAATAGGAAAGACTATAAAGCCTCTCTAACTACGACTCCCCCGTGGCGTGGGTTGTCGAGAGCTCGAGCCCTTTCTCCAGAAAAGATTCAGTTCAATTTTATTTTTTTTGGCCTTTATGGGCTGGGCCACACACGTGCTACAATGGCAATAACAATGAGCCGCTTACGCTAAGTCAAGCAGGTACCGGGAGGAATGCTTTGCTTATGTACAACTGCAAAGTAAGAAACATGTTCGGGTGAACAGTACTGGTTGTGTAGATGAACACGGCCGTTGTTGAGCCCTAGGGCAACACCGGCATGTATGCCACCTTGGTCGTGTAGAGGCAGGGCTAGTGGGCTACACGGCCCATGTAGAGTGCTACACGGGCGTGTAACCTGAAACAGAAAGTCGGATTTCAGTAATTAATTATGGGCATTTATTATTGTATAGGGAGAAGCTCGCATACGTGATTTACTTAGCTAAAGACCCTTAATCAGAATTACTAAAATAGCACTGTGAATTATTTTGTGTGACGTACATGTTATTGTTGCTTATATATTATGATTACAGAGTATATACAATTATGAAGTTAACACTTGATACCAAGTAAATTATGGATGGAGATCCAATACTCATACTATTGATCACAAAACCAAAGTCTTGATCGAAAATCAAAAAGTCACCAGCACAATTCAAAGGACACAACTCCAAACAAATTAGCACATATAGACGGGACACATAAATACTCAAATTGAAGTATGAGGTAACATATTGAAGAATTCAAATCAGAACCAAATAACAACAGAGTTAAAGCGAACTATAACAAGAAGCAGGCAACTGAACCCAGAAACAAAAACCAAGATGTTGTCAAGCTAGAGAGTGCTACCAGATTCGGAATAAAAGTAGAAGACAAAATCGACCCACTTTCTTGACAACCAGAATTAACAGCGACTAAGAGACACCTCACGTGCCGTAAATCAGAAAGAAAGTCAGAATAACAGCATACACTCACAGGGTGTTGTAACGGAGGTGAGATGTGTAGCTTGATGAGCCGATGCTTCACTAAACCTAGTTGACCTTTCTTAATACAGAATTTGAAGACCACACAAAACTCGGATGGAAATCCAGAAGAAATTTGAGCCCTAATCTAAAGACTAGATGAAGATCGAAGGTAAGGAGAACAGATGGAAACTAGTTCACTCCATAGCGTACAACCTTCATGATGCAGACTCAAATACCATGTTACATTAAGAATAGGAGAGTAGAGAACTAAACTATGTTACATTAAGAATAGGAGAGTAGAGAACTAAACTATATATACGTGGGAAAAAAAGGAAAACCCTAATCTATTAAGATAACCTAATGTGCACTAAGGTAACCTGATGTGCGCTAATTGACTTAACAAAGTCTATTCAACTATATAAAGAATACTAACACTAACACAAACAAACAATCTCCATAAGAGAGAGAGAGAGAACAATTTTTGTCTAAAAATTCAAACACCACCTTAGTTGGTAGATAAAGATCATAGGTGTTATTAATCTATCCATTCTCACGCAATTTTTGTTTATAGTATAAGGTACATAATATTTAAACCCTAAGGCGTTTTCCCAAAGATTAGTCTCTGAACATAACTACTCAAATGTGAATCATGGCCTCTACTAATGTTGGACAAAACCCCTCCATATAATAAACAATGAACAGCTAATCTAGAAATAAGCTCAACTCTTTCCTGCCCTTCACTAACCGCAATTCCCTCCATATTCATATTCTGATCAGCTACAGACATTAACCTCTCAAACCATCTCAACTCCATTGGATCTTCAACAACTTCCAGATAACCATTTTCAACAACCAAAAACTTCCATACCTTGGGTGCTATATCAGTAATGCAGTTTACAAACCTGTTTGAGGATACATCTAAAACCTTGTTATGATCAAAATTGGCATCAAATGAATCAATCAAGCCACACCTTGAACAGCATTCACCACTTGTTTGGAGGCTTGATGAGGCTAGGCCTGTAGCAAGATTCAATAGGGATTCACCAGCACTGACCCAAAAATTTGAAAGCGGAACAATCAAACAAGATTCATAGAGAAATAGATCATGTGTTAGTAGTGCAAGTAACAACGAGTATGCAACACTGAATCTTTTCATCTTGAAACCATGCTCATCTTGTGTTGCACGGATTTTATAAGCTGAAGCAAGAGTTGTGTAAGCATTTAAAGACAAATGGTTTTGCGGATGTAACCTGGCGACTACTCGTTCATCATGAAATCCATTCAAAAGGGCATCCTCTAGCTTTTTGCAGCAAGATTCAGCATCATTGGAAAATAGATAATCATCAATAGCATCATCTATGTATTCTGTACAAGTTTCTACTCCCAAGTCATGCAAGAAACTCCCACTGGAATGACAAATTTCCTAACAGAATATGACCATCGTTAATCATCATCCATTCTTGTTCAAGTTTTGTTAAATCTTTAAGATGGAAAAAACAGATTCTTTCTTCTTACTTGTAGGCGCTGGTCAACAAGGGTTAAAGGTACTGCAACACAACGATTACAGTAACATGTAAATCGATACTTGGACCACAACTCTGATTGCCTCAGCTCCTGGAAAAAATAAATCTATTTTATTTTATTTTTAATTTTTAGGGTTTGTAACATTTGGTTCAGCTTGATGAGACTTGTATCACCTTTGGCTGTAGCAAGTCGGTGTATGCAATAGTTACCTGCTCCCCTTTGTTCACGATCTTTATACTCCGAACAACAATTCTGGGACCACCACATATCTCCGGCAATCCTGTTTACATACCCAGATCAGTAGCAAGAAAAAGGCGGAAGTATTCAAGGGTGTTTATTGAATTACCTGTAAGGGAATCGGAATTTGAGGAAAATTGAGTCGGTTCGCAACCGTTAGGGGTGATGAGAAACCGTTGCTGACCATTTTGGGTGCCCGGCGGTAGGAAGCGGTAGCAGGCGTTAGGAGAACAGCTATGGTTAATCCAGGAGAAGGGAATATCATAGACCGCAATCCCCACCGATCGACCAACACTATCTTGGACCTCCACAGCGTTGGTTACGACCGCGCACAACACCGCCTCTTCGAGTAAGAAAACATCGTGGGAATCCAAGGAGCGGCCGTCTCTGATGGATGTGGCTGCCGCCATCGCCCTCGCTCCGTTGTGTATTCTTATGGAAAAGTCATCGCCATAGGTAGACATAAGAAGATTGTGACGATTGGTCATCAACCCACGAATTCTATGGTAAGATTTGAGTTGGGGTTTGATTTGAAGAAGCAAGAGGAGAGCAACACGGAGGTCGGAGGTTTGTCCGTTAAATGAGAGGAGGTGGGCGGCGGAGGAGAGGTGGAGGGGAGAATGGGAAGAAGAGCAAGAAGGAGAACAGTAATAGAGAGGATGATGGTGGTGGTGATAAGGATCGTGGTGGGGAAGAGGGGAGAAGCAGGAAGCGCAGTGGGAGGGAAGGAAAGAGTCATGGAGGGAATAGGAAAGAGGAGAGAGCGGTGGCGTTAGGTCCTCTCCAATTCCTATACTTTCTGCTGCCACCATCTCCGTCTCAATCTTTTCCATAGCCCGCCCGCCGCCGGCGGCTGATATTCGCCGGAGGCTTGAGTTTCTAAATGATACATTTTACATTCAATAATTTACACGGACTGTCCGTGTGATTTATCATTTATTATACATATGGTCTTAAACTTTATTTATTATGTCGGAAGTCCTTAACGTTTAAAGTTTATAACACTAATGGTCCTGTGTACTGCTTGTGCACTTAAAAAACAATAATACCATTTTATTATTAACTAGTTAAGTGACTCGTGTATTACACGGATGATGACAAATATTTGATAAAGATAATAATAAATAACTTTTGTTGACTATCTATATCGATCAAATAATGACGATGAAGAAACAAAGATCTTAAATATACTGGTGCAGAAAAGTTACAAAAAACCGGACGAGACTATGACGTTTTAAAAAGATAGTTGAAGACGATTTGAAGTGATGGTTCCAATCAATTTAATGAAATTTGAATAAGTATGAAATGAGTTTAAAAATTCGCAACTTTACCTATTTTGGACTCAAGACGTTAATTTTAAACTTTAGAGTCACAATTGATTTTAATTTTAAACAAACGAATGGTTGTGATTGGCCAATTAAAAAATGTTATTAATTTTGACTAAATAAATGGCTTTGATTGTCTAATTAACAAAAATCAGAATTGATTTTTTGATTTTAAGTGAATGAATGGTCAAGATTAATATTTTTTAAATGAAGTTAAACGTTATTGGTTATAATTAAAAATGATTATAAAATATTTTAGAATGATAAAATTAAGAATTTGGTTAAATATGATATTTTAAAATATTATAAAGGGTAAATATGATATTTGTAAATTAAGGTGGGAAAATACGATTTAATATGATTTAATAAGGGCATATATGAAATTAACTTTAATAATTTTGACTTTAAAAAATCAAAATTGATTTTTTGATTTTAAGTGAATGAATGGTCAAGATTAAACATTTTTTTAAATGAATGGTTCAGATCATCTAATAAATTTTATCAAATTAGTCTTTTATTTATATTAGAAGATTAATCTAAAGATATGTCTAATTTATTCAGTGATTGACATGTCGATCTCATATATATTCTCTTTCATAATATTCACCATTAATTTTGTCATGCGTCATCATCTCCTTTTTAGACATACATTTAGACACATATTTTCACCATTATTATCTTGCAATTTTCAAAAATTATATTCTTGTTCATAATGAAAGCAAATATATGTAATAAAGCAAATATATAAATGTGCAAGTAAGTAAAAAGTTAAGGGAAGAGAAATGATGACAATAGAGGTATAGTGGTTCAGTTGGATGTTAATGAATCCAACCTACGTCCAATCTTTGGCTTTCAATCCATGAGTATTCTTCACTAGCAATGTTTCACTTAAACAGAAAAGAAAGAGGCACAACGTCTCACTTAAAAGGTATTAATCACCTTTATGTCGTTTCACTAATTTTTCAAGGTAGTGATCACTTTAAGCAACCTATAACTAATTTCATAATGTAGTAATCATCTTAATCACCTTATCACTAATTTTCCAAGGTGATAGCCACCTTAAGCAACTCATCACAACTACTTCTTCACAAAGAACTAAACAACCAACTCAACACCAAGAAGGTGGTTACAATAAAAGTTGTTCTTCCCCCACAATAAATAACAAGAGAGAAAATAGATGTGTATACGAATCTCTCGTTCTCTTATTCATCTATTTCCTTTTGAGTTGTTCTTCAATATATGAATCCTTGTTAATAGCACAAGAATCATGATTAGAATATGTATTTAAACTAGCATCGTACCCGCGCAATGCTGTGACGGCAAATAGTTTTTGTATTATAACATGTCGCTTTCTATAATGTAATGATATGTTATTCGCGCGATTCAATGTAACAAAAAAGTTTACTACAACAACATGTATGTTTTCTTCAAATTTTCTTTTATTTGCATCATCTATTTTATTAATTTTAAAAATAAATTCTGAAAGACATTAAAATGAAAAAAAAAAGATTTATATTTATGAAATAAGGAGAGAAAAATTTTAATAAAATTTTGGATATTATTTTAATGTGGTTGGATAATTGTGTTTATATGAAAGAGTATGCTAATGTGGGATAGTATATTTTAAATAATTAAAAAGTTAAAGTAAATTAAGAGAGAGAATGAAATTGTTAAAGATGATTGAGTGGATGAGATTAATTTAGATAAAATGAAAGGTCAAGATTTTGTCTCGATTGAATTTTAAGAATTCATAAAATTAAAGAAGAGAGCGAATGTTAAATGGTTTATATAGTAGTATAAATGATCACAAGTATGCTTAGAAATAGAAAGAATTTAAATATACAAGTGCTGGTTCAAATGACCCAATGTATGCCCTTTATAGGACAAGACAAAAGATGAAAAATGTGGCTTGTTGGGTAGATGCCAGACGGTAGCAGCCCACGATCGACCATGGAGGCCTAACACAACTCAGTTTTTTTACTTTTAAAATTTGAACGTTTTGTGATGTCTTATTAATTTTGCTTTTTCTAGTATTTTCAGATTGCAAAACTCTAAAATAATGTCTTTATGTGTATCATACATCTAGGTTGTATGTGAGAAGATTTGTAATTCAAATCTTGAGAAAATATTAAGATAATGGCTTTGGGTGATTTTTGCCATCAAGTGGGAGGATTCTTTCCACTTATAAAAAGATTTACCTAGATCAACCATATCCTCAAAATTTATATAATCTCATCTTAATCTTTTATAAATCAATTATTTTCTTTATAAAACTTGTTTGTCCAATGAGTTATACCCAAAGATATTTATTTGAGGTTTGTATCTTTATGGCATTTGACATATTTGATCATAAAAGATCACTTCTTATTATTACACTTGTGTGTATGCAATTTTATATTCTAATAAGTATTTTAGTAAACTTATTGTTTTCATATTAAATTGGATTACATAAAATTGTAACTTTTTGTCCAATTTTAAAATCGTATCATCAAAATATTATAAATAATGTTTATTAAAAATTAAGACATTGATTGCACTAATACATATGATTCGACTGCTTGATTCTTACAATTTTTACCAATATTTAAGTTCTTATATGATAATATGTATATATACATATAAATAAACAAAAAAGATGGTATTTTGGTTGTTTTATATACAAAATACTTTCGGCTAGTGTTTAAATGTTTCCTCAATAATTTTTTGAAAAAAAAACACCTTTTGTTTAAAGAAAGCTTCCACTTCCTTCACCCAAACAAAACTACAAGCTTTTTCTTTCAATTCAAAATGCTACTAGCTTCAAAAAGCTTTTGAGTTTTGACCGAACACATATCCACATCCCTCTTCAAACACTTGCTTTCTATTAGTCTTTATTTTCAACAAAAAATGATTTTTAATAAAAGCAAGGTGATATTTTATTATCTCAAAATAAAACAAACTCCAAAATTATCTAAGATGGAGAATGGAATTACAGCTCGTTGCAAATAAGTACAATCGAGTTCAAAAGAAAACATTGCCCATGCTCTACCTTCTACAAATTAAAAAAGATTAGAATGACTGTTACGACCCTATAGTACCACATCACCGCACCAATATATTATCATGTCAGCATCACACTCTTATCATAGCTTACCACACAACACATGTAATGGTCACACTTCAACGTACCGAGTTTCACGACTCACCTATCTTGCCACCAACCAATCAAAAGTTAAAATAAAAGAAAAAATAAAAAAGGAACAACTCAATACACACCCCACACACCCTTTTTGTAACATCCGAAAACCCGGCCTAGTCGTGAGCAGGTCGGAGGTGAACGATTTATGTTTGTTTATTTGTATTGGTATTTTATTATGTGATTAAAATGGATATTTGATATCACATGATTTTATGAGTTAGATAAACTTGGTTTTGTACGAGGGTTGTAGAAAATACCTCGTTGTGTATTAATTAAATATTTATTTGAAATTATCTAGAGAGGATAATGTTAGTAATTGAATAAATCAATTGTTAAATTGATTTTATGTGAGCATGTATATATGTGGGTGTTATGAGGTATGTAAGTATGTATGTATGTGTTTGAGTATGTGTGGAGGAAATGAAAGTCAAAGTACACCTCATGCTAGTGTGGATAAGTATGTGTGTGAGTACGTGTATGTTGGAAGTGTGGTGGACTATAGCATGACATAAAAGTCACCTCCTTATATTATTTACTGGTGAGTGTGTGTGTGAGTGTTTTCTTTGAGAAGAAGAAAAGAAGAACAAGAAACTTGGATTTTGAAAGTGAAGATTGACTGATTGTTTAAGCAAACTAAAGATTGGTATGTGTTTCTAATTGATTATAAGCATGATGTGTGATAGTTTTATTGTATGTTTTTGGGTTTATATGATATAGAGTTTTGAACTCCATTGATGGTGATATGAAGCTTTTATAAGCTTAACTTGACATGTGGGTATTGTTGGATTGTTGGTTTTAATTGGATTTGATGAATCCTTGATGTTAGTATACATGTTATATGATGCTTATATGAGTTTAGAATTGTTATAAATCGATTGCCAGTTTTGTGTGTGAGATTTGGTGTTTTTGTGGAGCTGAAAGATGAAGAAAAAGTTGCAGGTGGGTTCTCGAAAAACGGTGACGCGACGAGTCATATAGAGGAACGCGACGCGTTCTCGTATTGACTTCAAATTCGAAGTCGCCATTCGAAGTCTCTATTAGAGGGGTATTCGAAGTTGGTTTTGGGCGCTTGAAGCCTTCATGGTTCGAAGTGGTCCGCTCGAAGTTTTCTTGGCTCGAAGTGGTGTTCGAAGAGGTGTTCGAAGTGGTCGCTCGAAGGATATTCGAAGCCCGACGCGATGCATCAAAAGCATGGACGCGACGCATCCTTGATTTTCTGAAATTCGATGTGTTGTTTGCTGTTTCGTTTGGATTTCATATTTTATGTTTAAAATATATGTGAATCTAAGTTGTTGTATGTGGGTATGCTTGAAATAAAATGAATCTAAGTTGGATTGCATATTTTATGTTTAAAATATATGGTAAGGCAAGAGATAAAATGAATCGAGAATGTATTTCACAACAGAAATCCAGGTTTGAATATTTTAATGCTCAGCAACGACAGAGCAGGCAAAGTGGCCAGAAACAGAGGAGTTAAAACAATAGACCTAAGTAAGGTGGGTCTAATCAAAGTTCGCAATGGTGTCGTCAGTATAGATTTGTTCATATGGGGCCTTGCACACCCCAGACTTCGCTTTGTGTTCGATGTGGGTTGTTCGGACATGAGATTAAGGATTGTGGTTTCACTTGGAGTGTGTGTTTGAATTGTCAGAAAGAGGGTCATCGAACGGGTGAATGTTATGAAGAAAGGAAATCAGGGTCAGGGTCAGGAGTAGGGGCAGGTGGGGGATCATCGCCCGACACGACGCGTCAAATGCATGGACGCGACACATCCGTGATTTTCTGGAATTTGATGTGTTGTTTGCTGTTTCGTTTGGATTGCATATTTTATGCTTAAAATGTATGTGAATCTAAGTTGTATGTGTGTATGCTTGAAATAAATATATGTGAGTATATATTTATGAATCGAGACTGATTTCGGTATGTTGTGTTCTCAGGAACTGCGAAGACTCAGTGACATAAGACAACTGAGCAAGTACCATAAAAGACAGAGGTGAGTGGAGGTTTACTCACGAGTGGTGATGGTGGTAAATGTTATGGGTTACTTGATTTTGAGATATATGCCTTGATAGACTGCGTAGTCTGATATCTGTTGATTGTTGATAGCATGATAGAATGTTTAGTCTGATATGCCTTGATAGACTGCTTAGTCTGATATTTGTTGATAGTTGTATGTTGATTGTTGTGTGAGATCTCTTTGTGTGTTGTGGACCTGTGTACATGGTTAATGGTATGTGCACATGGTGTGTGTGACGTGTGTACATGGTTAATGGTATGTGCACGTGGTGTGACGTGTACGTATGGTTAATGGTATGCATACATGGTTGTGGAGGTCAGCTACCGTGTGTTATTGGGCTGGGCTTATCTGCTATTGGTTGCACAGTTCTTGATCTTCTGATGCAATCGTTGCAACGGAATGGGTTTAACTGTACCAAGTAGCAAATAGCTATCGGTAAACCTTTGCTTTGGCCCGCATCGGTTGCGGGTTCTGCAGAACCGCCGGTCCTCTAGGTTTGTGAGATTTGAGTGGCTTGTCAGATCTGTGTGTAGATCTGTTTGTGTGATATGTGTGAGATCTGTATGTGTGATCAGATGTTGATTGCTTGAGCTTGTTGCTCATGGCTGTTTGTTTGTAGCTTCCATTCACTTAGCTTTGTGCTAATTCCCCTCAGTTGATGCTTTTTGCAAGTTTGGTGCGTACAGCTATTTAGCTGTGTTTGTGGGAAGGGAAATTTGACCAACGCTATGATATTTTATTTTTGGATAGAGATGAGCCGTATTTTTAAAATTTTTTGTAACATAAGTGGATGTTGTATTTTGTGAACAGTACTATGTATTTTGTGGGTGTTTGTTTAAATGAAATTTGTATACGCTTCCGTAGCGATTTAAAAAAAAATGGCTTGAGATTTTCGGTGTTACACTTGGACTCCTTGCCACTCACACATCTCGGGATGATTTGGTCAGCCCCTATCCGAAAGAGATAGGGATCATCCAAAAAATAATGATTTAATTCAGAGAAAAATCTCCTTTTTTGTAGGTGCGAGAGGCGTTTTAGCAAGATCCTGTCCGCAAGATAATTTGCATAGTCAGTGAACCATGGAATCTCATCGGTGCTAGTTAAGGCCAAGAGGAACTCATCAGGAAAGTTATCTTTGATGCCAGATTCATTTGGCATCTCTAGACTTGGGTGTTCTAAACGCGAGAGATGATAAGCAGCTAGATTTTATGCTCCCTTCTTATCCTTAATGACTATGTCAAACTCTTGTAAGAGCAATATCCACCTAATTTGGCAGGGTTTCACATCTTGCTTCGTGAAAGGTAGCGGAGAGCAGAGTGGTCAGTGTATACCACCATTTTGGACAACACAAGGTAGGACTTGAATTTGTCGAATGCAAAGACAACTGCTAACAACTCCTTCTAAGTAACTGTGTAGTTCTCTTGAGCGTCAGTCAGAGTCTTGCTGGCATAATAGATGGGTTGAAAGTGTTTATTTATCCTTTGGCCCAAGACGGCACCAACTGCGTAATCTCACGTGTCACACATTAGCTCGAATGGCTATGACCAATCCGGGCTTGTCAGAATAGGGGCATTGGTAAACTTCTCCTTAAGAAAATTGAATGCATGATCACACTCAGGAGAGAAAACAAAAGGAACAACCTTTTCAAGCAACTGGGTTAACGGCCGAGTGAATTTTGAAGAATACTTTATGAAGCGCCAGTAAAACCCTACATGTCCAAGGAAGTTTTGAATAGCCTTGATATTCGTGGGGGAGGTAATTTTCCGATAACATCAATTTTTGCTTTGTCTACCTCAATCCGCTCACATGAGATTTTATGTCCCAAAACTATACCCTTGTGCACCAACAAGTGCCATTTCTCCCAATTGAGCACGAGGTTAGTTTCCTTACAACGAGACAACATCCTCTCTAAATTATGAAGACACGCATCAAAGGAGTTACCAAAGACTGAAAAGTCATCTGTAAACACCTCCACACAATCCTCAATCATATCATGGAATATAGTTGTCATATAACTCTGGAACGTGGAAGGAGCATTACATAACCCGAAAGGCATACGCCGATAGGCAAAAGTGCCATAAGGGCATGTAAAAGTGGTCTTTTCTTGGTCCTCTGGTTTGATAGGTATTTGAAAATACCCGGAGAAACCATCAAGAAGGCAATAGAAGGCATTGCCGGCTAAACGCTCCAACATTTGATCAATAAATGGAAGGGGAAATGATCCTTATGTGTGGCATCATTGGGTTTTTGATAGTCAATGAACACACGACACCCCATGACCGCACGAGTTGGGACTAACTCGTTCTTGTCGTTAGGAACGACAGTCATACCTCCTTTCTTTGGAACAACCTGGACGGGCTGACCCACAGGCTATCTGAGATAGGGTAGATCAAGCCAGCATTCAGGAGCTTTATAACTTCTTTCTTTACCACCTCCTGCATGTTGGGATTTAAGCATCTCTGACACTACACACAAGGCTTATAATCATCTTCATTTAGAATTTTATGTGTGCAGAAAGACGGACTAATCCTCTTGATACTAGAAATCCTCTAGGGCAACCACTAATCCCTAATCGACCACTTTTGGGGCTTTCATGTGTGTATTTGAACAGGGAACGAATCAGAGGGCAAGCGACTAAGTTTGTGAAAGATGGCCGGGATTTACTTACTCGGCATGAATGAGTTTGGGTGCCTAGAATGGGGGATGCAAGATCGACATTGCTCGACGAGGCTCATAAGTCCAAGTTCTCAATCCATCCAGGAGCCACGAAAATGTATAGAGATCTCAGAACGGACTACTGGTGGCCAGGAATTAAACGATCAGTAGCAAAGTACGTAGAAGGATGTCTAACGTGCCTTCGAGTTAAGGCCGAGCACCAGAAACCCCACGGAAAGGTTCATCCTTTAGAAATACCCGAGTGGAAGTGGGAGCATATAACAATGGATTTAATCACCAAGTTGCCCGGAACTCCGAGAGGTTACGATGCAATATGGGTCATTGTTGACAGATTGACGAAGAGAGCACACTTTATCCCGATCCGTGAGACGTACTCATCAGAAAATATGGCAGATGTGTTTACGAAGGAGGTGATCTCGAGGCACGGGGTGCCATGTCAGTGGTGTCTCATAGTATAGCTTCGTAGTAATCTAGGAACGAAGTTGCACTTTAGTACAGCTTCTCATCCGCAGACAGATGGTCAGAGTGAACGGACGATACAGACTTTAGAGGACATTCTCCGGGTATGTGTGCTTGATTTCGGGGGCAGCTGATGTAACACCGCTTCTAAAAACAGTTACATTAATGAAAAATCAGATTTTAGCAGCGGAAATTTTTCTTTTTAAAACAACTAACCGTTATTTACATTACCAACTTCTCAAAACAACGTTGGTGTTACCAAGTACAGGAACCGACCATTGTATTATATTGCATTACATCATATATTTACAAGTGTTCCACCCACAAGGGGCCATGTACAACAAAAGTTCCCCGCCTCACAGGACATCTAGTCTTTACCTGAAAAGGGAACATAGCACCATTAGCTACACTAGCTAGTGAGTACATACAATCATAAGCATCAATACAGTAAGTCATGCATCATAT
>JAUEJL010056788.1:0-19431 GCA_032274825.1 Drosophyllum lusitanicum | reverse complement strand
ACTAACGGTAAACCTTTGCTTTGGCCGGCATTGGTTGAAGGATCTGCAGATCCGCCGTTCTTCCCGGGACACGATTAATTGTTTATCTGGTATCCTGCGGTTGTGATTGATGCTTGGTTGTAGTTTTACTTTCATTTACTTAGCTTTGTGCTAATCCCCCACCTCACACTCCTTTTACAGATTTCTGGTGAGTTCTGCGGTTCGGTTGTGAGGGGGTGTTACTTAGGGAATAATTGGCAGACACTCTGATATTAGTTGTGATGAGTCGTGGTTTTTGTAATACTAGTATTTTGACTTGACTGGTGACTTGGAGAACTGTTTCATGTATTCAGTTGTAAATATATTTTATCGTTTCCGCAATATTTTAGAATGAAAAATCTAGGTTGAAAATACGGTGTTACATTCATAGACCTATTTTATTTATTTTTAAACTATTTAAATATCAATAATCATTATAACCTAATCTATTTATTTAAATAGTTTGAAAATAAATAAAATAGGTCTATGGACATACATGAGAGATTAAAAGTTTTGTAAAGATATTGATGTAATTTAGAAATTAAAAAGGATATATGTGTAATTACCGAAATTTTAAGGACATAAATGAATTTCTCCCTAAAAAACAAACCACAATTCCCTCTCTTTCTCTGTTTTCTCTCTTTATCTCCCTCTACATGTCTCTCTTCCTTCCACCTTTGTCATCTCTGAAACCACCCCCACCACCGGACACCTAGGTGAGCACCACTACTATAAGCTCTCACCTCTTTTTTCTCTATCTCTACTCCATTTTCGGTGATTACCGCCACAATCTCCAGTGACCACTATCGTCACTACCTCAAATCATCATCAAACAGACACATACACCACACATCCATACCGACACACACACACACACATTCAAACATACCACCAACCGCCAACATCATCTTCGTTCATAGATTTGTATAACACATAACAAATCTATCATAAAAAAACAGTAGGAGAACACCACTTAAATGAGACATTAATCGATGGTGGTAAGCCGTGGATTGTTTAAAAAAACCATCAATCGAGCTCCATGGTTAGGGTAGGGTTACCATTAGGGCTAAGGGTTGAAAAAAGGGTTAGCTTTAGGGTTACCAGTAGGGTGAGTGGAGAGCGCCACTGATGGTAGGTGAACGGTGCCGCTAACACCAGCGAAGCTGCAAAAGACGGTGGGTTGTGGTGGTGCTAAGAGGCCGGTGGTGTGGCGGTGCTCAAAGGCTAGTGGGTGGTGGTGCTCAGAAGGTGGTGGTACTCAAACGATGGTGGGGCGGTGGTTCTTGAAAGGAAGGAAAGGAAAATGAACCGAGAGTGTGTGTGTGTGTGTTTATACGGAGAGAACGTGTGTGAACCGTAGAGAAAGATGATAGATACTTTTATTTAAAAAATATTAAATACTATTGTAATTAACTAAAAATTAAAAGAGGTAAAAAGACAAAAAAAAATGCCCTTGATTCAACTGACCTCAATAATGGCCAGCGTTAGAAAGGACCAATGCAACAAAATGGATCATAAAGAACCATCCTTACCACTTTTAAAATTAAAGGACTAAAATGGCATAAATGTGATTGTTAAAGGTCCATGTAGACAATTAATTCTAATTCTAATTATTATCGGTTAATTGTTCAATTGGTCTTTTAACTATGTCATTTTTGCCACTTTAGTTCTTTAAGTTCAAAAGTGGTAAGAATTGTCATTTAAAATCCATTTTGTTACGAAAAATGTATTTTCTAACGTTGGTCATTAGTCAATTCTGTTAAATCAAGGGTAATTTGGTCTTTTTACCATCTTTTATATTTTTTTATTAATTAAAATAATATTAAATCTTTTTAAATAAAAGTATATATACTCTCTCCCCCTCTATACACACACGTGCATACACTCTCTCCCTCTCTCACTCGCAGCTCACCCTTCCTCTCACTCTTAATAACCACCGCCCCCACCACCACCCTCCGAGCACCGTCACCGCCACCGCCACCACCCGCTCTCTCACTCTCCTAACTCTCTCACCCCCAAGACCACCACCTCACCACTGCACTCCGCCACCATAGAAAACCTTAGCTACCACCACTATACTCCGCCACCGCCACTTTACCGTCTACCAATACAAACATCTACCACCACCAAATTGAAACTCACTACCACCATAGAAAAAACCCTAGCCACCACCACATATGATAGGCTTGTGAAAGTAAATAAAAAAAAATAGGCTTGTGAAAGTAAGTAAAAAAACTACACATATGATAAGTTAAACTTAAAACAAACACCCTCTTATTTTCCTATTTTAAATTATAATAAGTTTATAAGTAGAAAAAAAATTAGCTTATAAAAATAAGCCAAATAGTCTAATCTCTATCCAAAAATACAAAGACTAGTTTTTTGAAATTTTTTTTTATCTTTAAACCTTGTATATAGAAATCAAACATTTATACTAAGAATGATATCCCTATCTACTTACATATTATCCAAAAACAATAAATTAAAAAATGATTAGAAACCCCTAATGCTATGTTTTTTTCTCTTTCAGAGCCAAGGAATAATACTCAATATTTGGTCCTTGTAAAATTGACCGGCCTTTCGTAATTAAACATTTAAAATCTCATAAAGAAAACAAATTATAATTAAAAATCATTGACAAAGGTTGTTAAATGATAAATCTTTATCAAAACTAAACCAAAACATAATAAACAAAACTTTTGGATGCTAAAAATAGATAAACCTAATGTGGTTTACTTTTTACATTGCCCCAGCAAGTCACAAAAAACTTTAATGAGGCGTTTGGGACTGTTAATAGCTTAGTTTTTTTTCTTCTTATATTTTAACAAAACATATATCCAACATGGTTTTATGAATTATACTTCTTAACTTTTAAAACAAGTTGGTAAACTAATTTAACTTTGTACAAACTACTTAAAAATACAACGATCTTTGACTAAGTTACTATTGTATACAACTTACTTTTAAAAACAATAAATACAAGAAACATTCAAGATAGTTACATTGTATACAGATAACCTGTTATAACAACTTACCTATTTGTACCAACTGATGAACCTTTTTTATTATTATTAAATAGTAGAACATATGCACATACTAATCTACACCTTTTGTCTACAACAGGACTTAAACCCATGACCATATGTCATAGAAAACACCTTCTAACATCTTGATACGGCTAGGCTAAAAGGCATTTGGTACCAAAAAAACATTTTAATATAAAACCAAATATGGAGGAACAATAAAACATGTTAACTCTAAAACCTACAATTTTGAGGGTTAGATTGTAAAGGATCTTTGCAATTTTTGTTTATAGATCCTTCATTTGCTTCATTTATAAAACCCACCATATCTTCATCTTCGATTTGTACAGCAAGACCTACCGCCACCTCCATCGCCTTGAAAATCGTCCATAACCACCACCGTCGCACTTCCATCGTACCATTTCCTTTATTGCCGACCACCTCCATATTTTCTCATGCCAAAACCACCATTGCCGCTCCTTCACCTGCTTCAAATGGGGTGTTTGACTCAAAAACCACCACTATCGCTGCTTCATCCGCTTCATGTACAAGCACCGCAACCACCGTTTCAACAGCTTCATGTTCAAGCACGACACCGTTGAATTGTAGTTAACAAGATGTAGATTTAGAAATAAATTTAAAAGATGTGTGAGTTCTGTTGTACCAAAAAGAATATTATCTAGCATTTGACCCAAGTTGAATTGCTTATACAAAATCTTCTAATATAAATAATAGACAAATTGAGATAAAGTTTATTGTACGATCTTAGCCTTTAATATAACAAACCAATTTTAACTATACAAGCCTGACCATTAATTTATTTAAAACTGAAAAATCATTTTTGACTTTTAAATGTCAAATTAATACAAATATATATTGAATTTAGATAGAATAAGTCAGTTATTTTAATATTTTGACTTACTGTATTAAAACGTTGTACGATATCTTAATAAGTTATAAAACGGTAAACAAAATTCATATATACGGCCATACGGGTTCTTACATTTTTTTAAAATTATTCATATTAAATTTATTATATATACATATGTTTAATATTAGATATATAATACGAATTTTGATAAATTACGTAGTATAAAATTAATATTAAATTTAAAAAATCTATTATAAGTAATCAAAATTTTAAATATATTTTATAATATATGAAATATTTTATACGATACCGATTTTATATATTTTTTGTTGTTATTAACTTATTAATACTAAAATATCGTTTTTTCCACCTTGATTTATAGATATCATATTTACTCTTTATACCAATTAAAAATATCATACTGAACCAAATTCTTAGTTTTATCATTTTTAGAATATATTTAATTATTTTAAACTCTTTTTAATTATAACCAATAGATATTTAACTTATTTGTCATTAATCGTAACAATAATGATTTATTACTTTTACAAGTAATACAATCACGTCTCTTTATATTATGATACTACATTTTTGCCGTCACGTCTGACCTCCTCCACATGTCGACTCTTACAGCGCTAGTCTGGGTGTTGATGTCGTCTATCCCCATTTTTTTAATTCTTATTTTTTTTCTTATTTTGTTATTAGTCGATGTCTTTTTATATTAATATTTAATATTTTTTAATTCTTTTATATGAATAACAAATGATCGTTTAAGAACTATACCCGTATAAGTTCTAGTAAGCCCAAGCCCAATATTGACAATTTGACAAGCAGCAAGGACATGTTTGCCGGCGACCGCCATTAACAACCACCATGACTCCCAAAATTCTGGACCAAGAATAAAACCAAACCCGAGTAACAAGAACGCAACACGTAGCAGCCACACTTCCATTTATCACCGCCTTTCTAACCCTAGAAAACAAATTAAATTATCAAATCGAGATTCAAATTCCACTTTCCAATCTGTATCGATCAAAATCGTAATCACCAAGATGTTGAGGCACACAACCAAGAAGATATTAGGGTTAGGGTTAGCTGAGACGCGATCGCCGGTGGCTGGTGTTGTTACAAGGTTCTACCATGAGAGGGTAGTGGATCACTACAACAATCCACGTAACGTCGGGGCATTTGATAAGAATGATCCTACAGTCGGAACAGGGCTCGTTGGTGCTCCGGCTTGCGGCGATGTTATGAAGCTTCAAATTAAGGTCGATGAAGAGACCGGGAAGATCACCGACGCTTGTTTCAAGACTTTCGGTTGCGGTTCTGCCATTGCCTCTTCTTCTGTTGGTTAGTTTCCTTTTTATGTATAAACCCTAGCCTGCTGTTATTCCTAAATTGTTGATATCAATTGTCTGTTAGAGATAGAACGAGATTTTAGAGTTCGTATAAGATGGTCCGGCCTAGCTGTGTAAAGCTTGAGCTCGGCTTGGGTTCAGCTAATCTTTATACATACATGATACGTACATGTTAAAAATCAATTATCAAAATAAGCAACTTCTTATGTAGGTGAGCCCAAAAAAGTTGTCACCAATCAATACGTACGAGACACGTATTTTATTTTAATTTTTTTAAAAACCCATGCCGTCGATAAAAGTTGTGTGTTGCCAATAGAAGGTGATTTCTCCTCGGAAAGGCACAAGTTTCGGTGACACGGGGTTTTTGGCGACGGCCTTTGGTGGCAGAAGGTGACGTCTTATTGCTCGGCGACATCGATGCTCATTTTTGTGAACACCTAGATTTCATGCCTATTTTTGTAATACACCTAAATATTGTGCTTATTTTGGCAAAGGGCTCATGGTTAAAGTTGCCGAATAGTATCTACTTTCCCAAAATTATTTGGTACCTGAAGTTAAACTTATGGTTCACAGAGGGTGGGAGTTGGTTGCCAAAATTTGCATTAAGAAAGACGTTTGGATAGACTGAAAATCTAACTTTATGATCCTTTTATAATTTTAAAATAGTCGGATTTCGAAGAACAGCAGGGGTTTGTTTCAAAAGATTTTGTTATTATCTAATTATGCCCAGCTTTAATCACTTTGCAACAAAGACTTGATTGTGGAAAGTGGCTGTAATCAATTCGAAAACTAGCATTCAAACTCCCCTTACTTGACTAAAATAAGCTGTAGATGATAGTTGCACAAATTGTGTGAAGATCCAGTTGGCTTGCAGCTTGCATGACAAAGGATATAGTTTGATCAACAAAAAGTCGGCAAAATGGATGGTTAGGTTTAAATGTAAATCCTTTGTATGGGTCGGGTCAATTTGATTGGAAACACTTTTTTATTAAGTTATAATCTTTTTGTAAACAATTGTGTGGCAATGTGATTAAAAGATTATTTTGTTTCAGTAATCATATCTTTTTTTGATTCATCTGTTTGAAAGGCTTTATAGTTAAAGTTCATTTGGGGTTGTCTTTTGACCCATTTGATATGTAATATGTTTCCTTTTAACTAATACCTTTTATTTTATTCCTATGATCCATAAGAGTGCAATATAATCCGAATCAAGCTAATCATATGTAAATGGGTCAAAATTGCTACCTACACCTTGCGCACATGCTATTACACTTGTTTTTATCTGACTGTCCTGTTATTTATTGGTAACATTGGTATGGAGCAATGGTGCAAAAGGTTTACACCAGTTTCTAAATGTGTTAGAACAGCTCTAAAAAAAGTGCTAGAACATTGTATCAAATTATGAATATACATATTATTGACATAACAAGGCCCTTTCACGAGTGTTTGCTTCATTGAAAATACCGCTCTTCTGAAAACATACGAAGAAGTTCATAGATAGGTTTCGTGCACCATATTATTTTATGTATAGATTGTATTATTGGTGCGACATGAATTGTTCTAAATACCCATTTGTGATGTTTTCAGCAACTGAATGGGTCAAGGGTAAACAGATGGAAGAAGTAGTCACCATCAAGAACACGTAAGTTTTTCAGTTGTTCTTTACCTCGAGAGTTAATAGACTTGCGCAATAGTGAAATTAGTATGCACTGTTTCTTAATAAGAGAAAAAGAATTGATTTTAGGGATGTGGTGCGATAACAATAGAAATTTTATACCACATTATGTTTGTTTTATACGCCATCTTTACAGTTGTAAAATCAAAATTCACCTTCACATTAATGTTATTTTTATATGACTTGTGGACAATGGATCTGAATCATCGTGCTATAACCATCTTGCATTCTTGCAGAGAGATTGCAAAACACCTCTCCCTTCCTCCTGTCAAACTCCATTGCAGTATGCTTGCTGAGGATGCAATCAAGGCAGCAGTGAAAGATTACGAGTCTAAACGTGGTGCCAGACCGTAACTCATTCCCGTGTGATCATTTCTAGCTACTCGGGTTTAGACGACCGACATCACAGGATGACTTGGTCTTGAAATCATGTTATCATACGGTTTATCATCATCTTGTTAAGGTAACAACGGTATATAGCATACTTTGTTCTCGTTTGCTGTTTTCTATAGAGCCTAATAAGTGTTGGAAACGCATGTACTCATGCAAATATAATATAGGAACCTGATGATCTTAAGAAAAACGTTTTGTAGTAGTGTTTATGTATACGGTTACACCAATAAGAAAAAGAGACGGTTATGGTTGCTTTCGTGGATGGAACTGGCGATGTAGCATATGAGTTTGCTCTTGTTATGTATATGTAATGATTTAGTCCTGTTTACTTTTAAACATGTTTTGGTTTTGTGTTATTAGAGTGGGAGGAGTATTTAGAGGGTTGTTGGGATTGCGTTTAAACATTGATTATCTGATTATTGTGATTTGATATTGCAGATAATTAGTTTAAAGTGTTTGGGGTGTTTTCAGAAATCAATTATTTGCGTTTTGGAGGTTATAAAACACAGTTTTAAGAATCTACTTTTGAGTTGCTTTTTAAAATGATTATTGTAATTTTACCCTTTAAAAATCAATTAATCTACTTTGCTAAGCACTCAAAAAACTGATTATCTGATTATTGCGATATGAAGCAGCATAATCAAATCCAAACACTATTATTCAGTAGCACGTTCTCTTATAGCTGATTATCTAATTCTGATTATTAAAAACGCATAATCTATTTTCAAATTGCAATCCCAAACACCCCCTTAGAAGGTTTTATGCTGTTGAATACATTTGGGATGGCTTTCATCCTCTTTGACCCTTTTTTATGCTATTGACCTGTTAGAGATGAAACATAACCCAAATAGACCTAATTCGATATAAATCAGTCGAAATTTCCACCTTTGATACTTTTCATTTGAAAACTATTTGAATGGAATATTTCTTGGTTTGTATATGATTGTTTAGAAGATTTTGGTAGTATATCTAATATACTTTAGTGACCAAAATTTGTAGGTTGCACGCAGCGGCCACACTGTAGTTCGAGCAGGCTCTGCTTTAATTTTATTTGGAGGTGAAGATACAAAAAGGAGAAAATTGAATGATTTACATATGTTTGATCTTAAGTCACTCACATGGCTTCCTCTTCATTGCACGTAAGAATCTTTCGGTAACTGTTAGTTATCGTTTACACACGTTCACAGGTTTTGTTTCTTGAAATACAGTTGAATCTAAATATATGAGCTTTTACTTTTTTTGGTATAGATTAAGTAAACCTATGAAGATTTGAACTTTAGTACTATGTTGCTTTGATATGGAGTTTCTCGGAATATTAACATTCTCTCCAAGTTGATATAATTACAATTAATCCACTTAAACCTTTAAGACACTTGGGGAGTATTTGGATTTGCATTTTGGAACTCGCTATTTGATTAAGTCGCAATAATCAGTTTTTGATGACTACTCTAGCATAGAGGCGTATGACTGTCTATATCATACATTCATACCTCCCCTCTTCTATTAATTAATGATTTTTTGCTAAAAAAATGCGAAAAAAACTCCTTGGTGCCCTGCTTAAACATCCTAAACATTTTTTCTCTCTTCTTTGTTTTGACACTTATCTTCGATTATACATATATGCATGTTATCAGCTAAACTTAGTATTCTAAATCCTGATATTTTGTCAGGGGACATGGGCCTTCTGCAAGATGCAACCACGTGGCAGCTCTTTATGATGATAAATTGCTTCTAGTATTTGGAGGAACTTCAAAGTCCAAATCATTGAATGATTTGTACTCACTTGACTTTGAGACGGTCAGCATTAAGATCATTCTTTTCGGAGGTGATCTGTACACAACCACTCTTATCCATACACCGCTAAATTCAGCGGTTTTGACTACTTCATCCATAATGCAATGAACATGAAATGAACGTACTGTTTAGAGTAAAAATGTAAAATTGTCAAAAATCACTAATTTGGTTGTGTATGGACAAAAGTAGTGTGTACAAATTACCTCCCTTGTTTATATCCCCCTTCATCTAACTATCAAAAATTTGCTTTCACCAAGTCATGAAGATCATATTTTTCTCATTAAGTATATGAATCCTTTTTTTTTTCAGATGATGTGGTTAAAAATTAAGATACGGGGTTTCCATCCATCACCTCGAGCTGGTTGTTGTGGAGTGTTGTGTGGAACAAAATGGTATATCGCGGGAGGGGGTAGCAGGAAAAAACGTATGTCTTCTAAGCCAAAAAGCATTGAAACTGTTAGGTTTATAATTTTATTTCTTATGTCTGATAGAAACTGTATGAAAAGTGCTACACTATTCTCGAATAAAACCAGTCTAAGTTCAAGATACATATCATGAGTTGTGTTTACTTTGGTTTGGAAGAAAAGATAAATGATCATGACTTTTTGTGTATTTTATTTCTCAATATACCTTTATTGTTACTTTTAATAGGCCATGCAGAGGTATTAGTATTTGATATTGTAAAACTGGAATGGTCTGTTGTTCATACATCATCCCAACAATCTATCACTACCAACAAGGTAACGTTTTTTATTTTTGGTTTTTAGTAATTATGATTTTCCTTTTGAAAGTAAAAACTCAATTTATAATGGCGTATAACTTTTTCATTAAAGGAAAATCGTTGCATTAAACCTTGTAGTATCTTCGAAATTCATTTTATGACTAGATATTTTGATTGTTATTTGTTGTAAGTTTACTGTATTATATTCTCTTCACAGGGCTTTAGCCTCATGCTTATGCAAAAGAAGGAAACAGAATATTTGATTGCATTTGGAGGTCTAAAGAAGGAACCATCAGACCAGGTATGATAATCTCATTCGAGGTTTTATAATATTTTATAAGTATTGAATGTACATTGAAAATTAGCTTTTATGAAGTAATGTAAAAGGTAGATGTAAGATTATACTCCTCTCCTCTCTCCCTCTCTCTCTCTGTATGTGTGTGTTGTAAAGACTAATGAAAGCTTCTGGATATATGGTGCCATTATTTTAAAGCTTGATGGCCGGTTTCACATTTAAATTTGAAATTATTTACATTTCTCTTACAGGTTGAAGTACTAGTGATGGAAAATAATGAATCATCAATGAGTCGAAGAATGACATTGGCATCTGAAAAACGGTCTTCATGTATAGGAACAGGACCGGCAGTGGGTAGTCTCGGGAAACAAAATCTAGGATCAGTAGTTGAACATCATGGTTCGGGTAGGAAATCTTTGTCTGAATCTTTGCTTGTGGATTCAAATCCTGGTAATGTTTCGCTTCGGAAGGATCATGACGATGACATGGCTTTGAAATTAGCGAGAAGTTTGGAAGATGAACGATCTTCATTGGTAACCTCCCCTGTTTATTTGTTTATTTATTTATTTTGCTAACTTTGACATAAATCAAGCGAAAATGAAGTAGTATTAAAGGGGTGCTTAAATTATCGTTTTAAAAGTGATTATCTGATTATGCGTTAAAGGGGGGTGTTTGGTAGTTGCGCACTTGTGTAATAATCTCATAATTACTTTGAAAATGAAAATCCTTAACATTAGCAAATGGTAAAATAAAATTACCTAATTATTCTTTCTTTTAACCTAATTTGAGGCTTTTAATCTAAATATGACAGGACATTTCTTCTTTTCTCACACAAATGTTCATTTGACATTTCTAAGTATCAATTTTTGGGGTGAAAATCATTAATTGGTAACCACAAAGAAGTTTCAATACTGTCTTACTAAAGTAGCTCAAACTTTTTTGAGCTGCAAAAACCCCTCAGCTCCACAAATTTTCTATTGTAGTGAGCATTTTTATATCTGGTTAAAACTTAGTGAATTAAATGAAACAATTATGAAACTTGGTTACTATTCAGTAATTTTTTCCCAATGGTTACATGTTATTTGAGGTTAACCTTAAAAAAGGTCACTAAACAGTAACCAACCAACAAAATACCATAACCATTCAATTCGAATCTCTCAGTTTATTAAGAATTTCACATCAATGGACCAATTTAAAATTTGAGTTGTTTTTGCGGTTGAAAAAATGTTTGAGCGACTATAATGGAACACTAATGAAACTTGTTTGCTATTGGTTGACATTTTCCTTAATTTCTTATATGACTAAAATTTGTCAAATACATAAACAACTAATTATCTGATTATTACAACTTTAAAGAACAAAAGCATATCCAAACACACTCTCCTACCCCCACTTTATTAAAACTCACGGGTTGTTTGATTATTCAAATCTCGCATTCAAACACCCGCTAAAAATTTATATGATTTCAGCCAATGGAGCAGACAAGAAAACAATCAGCCGAAGAGTGTTCCTTTGTGGAACCAGAAAACACCGAAAAAGATGTTAAAGAAAGAAATGAAGATACCATTGCATTTCAGGAAACGGATGGAAAATCAGGGTTTTTCCCGGGTTCTTCAAGTATATATCAATTATATGAAATAAAAATGTCTGCTCTAATACGAAAAAATGGAATTCTTGAAGGACAATTAGCAGCTGCATTGGCGGGTCGTGAAGCTGCGGAGAAGAATCTTGCTTCTGTACTAAAAAGCAAACAAGAGGCTGAAAGAAGATTAGCAGACACTTTAAAGGATATGGAACTTATGAAAGAGAAGCTAGTTTTGGTAGAAATGGCACAAGAAGAAGCGAATAGTTTGTCAAACATTGTACATTCTGATCATGTGAGACTCGAGCATGATGTTGCTTTCTTAAAGGCTGTCTTGGATGATACACAAAAGGTAATTTTAAGTTGGAAGTATTGATTTTGAAATGTTTACTTAAAATGGGCCGACTCTGGTTGAAAAATCTCCCCAAAGTGTATTTCTAGTGCATAGAATATCCTAAATTGTTTTATTAAGAAAATTCAAGCAAGGGATAATGTATAAGGAGGCCACTCAGCTATTCAATTTTTTTCAGCAAGTCCACCTGACTATTGAATCTATTTCATAGGCCATCCAAGTGTTCAGTTTTGTTTATACAATTTTATTAGTGTTGCTAAAAACATGTTAAATGATGAAATTTTCTTCAATAATCTTTTGCTTTACAGAACAGGAAAAGTGGCCAATGGTGTTTTTGTTTTAAATTTCTTAATGTTATCTTTGCTAGTAGGCTTTTCTTTTCTTTTGCCAGAATAGGTATAAACGAAACTGGAAACATACTTGGTTGGCCTTAAAAGTAATTTTTAATAATTAGGTGGTGCTAATGAGAAAAGTTGAATATTTGGGTAGCTTCCTTGTATCTTATCCCTTTATGTCAGCATATTTGACATACTAGTTATTATAGAAAGATCTTGGCTAAAAAGTGTTTCCGGTATCTAACCTGACCCGCTTTGACATTTACCAAAAATTTGCATGTTATGGTCCGTTACCCAACCTGCTTGCTTATTTGCTACACTATAATATGTTTCACGGGTTTATTGTTTCTATATTAAACCTGTGTTGGTAATTAGAGTTCTGAGTTCATAATTTTCCATGTAGGAGTTGCATTCAACCAGAGGAGTCCTTTCAGGAGAAAGAGCAAGAGCATTTCAGCTGCAGGTATGTTTTTGATTAACAAAAACAAAGGCAGAAATATAAATTAAGAAAAGTAAATATCAAAGACGACTTGGATCATGTACATGTCACATGCTACCATTCAAGAGCATTTTAGGTATTTTGTGTGGGATAATAATTTCTTTATGTCGTTCAATGGATTAGGGTTTCATACTCGCTACCTTTGAATCTTGATTTAAAATCATGGTGTAAGTTACGGTTCAAGAATATGTTAGAATCAAGCTACTTGTGTTTCACTGTTTTGGCTGGCGATTGGGGTTGAGTCCAGGTTTTCAAGTTCATATCACCCACCCTAATCAGACAAGATTACTTAAATGTGTCAAAAAGTTCAACCCTAACTCAGACACATTTGTTAAATGAAAACCCTAATGGACTTTGGCCCATCTATTCACTCGGTTCAACTAATTATACAGAATCAAATGAAAAACTAACTCTATGTTTTCAATCAGTTTAACTCAGAATCAGCCCCTGATTTCGATTAGTATAATTACACAGTTATATAAATTAGTTTTAACTCATTAGAGAGAATCATAACTATAATTCTTAATATTTGCTTCTTTAATTTCTTAAGCGTTTGGTTCTCGATATCAGGTTGAAGTGTTCCATCTGAAGCAAAGACTGCAATCAATGGAAAATCGAACCCCGACGCCTAGAAAACCATTCCATGGATGATTTATTTATCTGAAAACACTTTGTAAGATGATGTTGAATTGTTGATATCCATGATGTAAATTTGCTCCAAACATCAAATTTGAAGCCCAGGTAGTATTTATATTCTGTTTTCTGTGTATATTATGTGGTATACAAGATGTGGACTCTTTTTTTTTTACCCTGTAAGATGTAGGGTTGTTTGTTTCATCATTATCCCTTGATGTTACAAGATTGTCTCATGCAAAAGTAAACAACTAGTATCATGTGTTTTACTTTTTAACTAACAACTAGATAATAAAATAGCATTTGATAAAACAACTCATTCGTAAAGTTTGATATGTAAAAACAAACACTTTTAAATTTTGATATGAAAAATAAACCATTTTTTTCCGTCTATATATTTGACAATAAAATTAACAAAATCTTTTTTAAGGAAAAAATGAACGCACTACCTGAGTCGATGTGTGAGCAGTACAAACGTTTTTTCTGTTGAAAACTTTCGAACGTTATAATATCACCACTTAGTTTTGTTTCCTTTCAACATTATCACTTAGATTCTAAACATGCAACACGAATCACTTAGATTCTCACACGCAATGCGAATCGCTAAGATTCTCACATTAAGTCATCAAGAAGAAATAACATAGCCTCTTTGCGAACACTTGAAAACCACTTTGTTGATGAGACAGAGGCCTACCTTAAATACCGCGATACCAAAAAACTATGATCTAGAGAGGCGGGCAGGATTTGGATTTGCATGCTTGCATTAGTCTAATTATAAGTACCACTAGTGCTAACATGTAATTCAACTTCAGTTTTGATAGACCAAGAAGTAATCTTTGGTGTGGCAATATCAGCAGAAAACACCAAGTATAATCACAATCAAATTGCCTTTATCACTAATCACACACCTAAATACAATATCAATTAGACCCATGGTCAGGGGAAGATGGTTAAAGATATCGTCTCGGAGCAAAGAATGCACATTGCCTTGTACGAAAACCAATGACGTTACTCAACTTTAACTCCAAATCAGTGAAAAATGAAACAACTATCAAATGTCTGCCTGGGTTCTTCAATGCAGCATTAGGTTTTCATTAAATCACCACATCACCAATCTGCATTAGTAATGTTGCTTTGTTAGCGTCTAGTATTTTGTCACCACCAATTTGACCCATTTGTTTATATTCGCAAAATTAAATTACATGGAAAATGGGGTTAAATATTGCCCAAAGTGAATTGTAATGCACTACATAAAACCTCCTAATTAATTTTCTTCAGAAAGTAGATGATTTATAATATAATTTATGTAATCATAATTAACATACTAGATATTTGTAACAATTGAAAAAGTGTTCCGGACCAACCCAAACTGACCTTGACCCATTTTGTCATGTACTAAAACCCATTTCACCACCTCTAGCTTAGTGCAATGTAAACATGCTGGGTTTATTTAGATTTAGAAATGGTCTATAGATGTATTTACCATTTTACATTCTCTGGATGTTGGAATCGGAGATAAGGTCTTCGAGTTCATCAATAATAGCCTCATAACAAAAGATGTATTGATCCTGAAGCATTAAACATGAAGTAATTAACTAATTAATACAAAGCTATCTCAAATCAGATACGTATCCTGTTAAAGTTGCAGCATTAGAATTAATAACTGGTTTAACCGATTTGTTCATATAGTATCAGGCATCTAAGATCCTCTTCAATAAAAACAATATACAAATCTAGCAAAATATATACCATGACACATAGAAATGCTTCATTTTACATATAAGTTTCCAAAAGAAAAGAGCAGGTCAAACGTGCTGACCAGGTCTAACAGGTTGGATGTGACCCAGAGTGTCTCTCCAAAGCATACTACCTCCTAATTACTTTATTAAAAAAATTAAATCATGACTAATATGATTCTGTTTTTGTAATCATATTTGATGCATCAATATTTTATTAACAAAATGGACAAAAACATGTTTTCCAGTCAGCCAATCCAATCTATACTAAAAAATGATCCATTATCGCACAAACCCGCTCAAATATGCAAGTTAAACACTGCAAAATAGGACAAACATACCAAGGTTTGGACCATTCCCATCCGTTGAGACCTAAAAGTGCTTATGGTTTTAACAAGATCCAAAGCAGTCATGTCACCAACTAAAATTCTTTGAATGGTGTTATGAATTGCACAATATGTCCCTGTTCTACCAATGCCTGCACTGTATAACATTAGAAAATTTGTCAGCAACACTCGAAAAATCTTTCAAATATGTGTATATAAATATAAATTAATAATCACAAATTGCAAAATCGAGCTCAACCTGCAATGCACCACAATTGGCCCTTTGGATGATGGGATATGGCACAATCTTCTAAAAATCTCTCGAACAGCCAAGGTGTCATATGGAACTCCATGATCAGGCCATTCAGGATATTGAATATGCAGAACAGGTAGAGGTGGATTCTCTGACTGATTTACACATCACTTTACAATAATTAGTGCAAGAAGTTATATTTAGTGGCAGGTGTACGTGTGTTATTACTGTATCAGAATGAAAAAAAGATTGAATATCTGCAATAATTTTATTAAGGGAAAATTACATAAAAAGGTAACGAACTTTAATCTCATTCATGTTTTGGGTAACACACTTATTTTACACTTGTAGAAAAGGTTGAACTTACAACTTTTTTCTTTAGGTAATCTTCGAAGTTAACCGATTTTCAGGCACTATGTTAGAAGATAAGTCAACATGATAAAAGTTGCCACATCATCAATTTTGACAGATTTTAACAGGTTACATTACCTTTAATCATAATTTTGGAAGCTTGAGGCTTTGTATTGAAATGGTTACCGAAAACAAAATCAGACCAAGGTGGATTAACCATTATGCAAAGAATTTGCCCTCTGATTAAAGCAGAATATTAGTTTAATATGACTGGTTTACCTCTTCACGATTGACCTCCATGTTGCGCATAACTAGTGAGCTATCAGTTGTAGTTATTCTTTTGGTTACAATACTTATATTGCCAAACGATCTCGGACCATTCTCTGCTTGAAAATAGTCTCCACACTTCTGAATCTGGATATGAAATCGGGAGTGGAATTAGACAGAGGGCAAGATACGTAAGACATACAAAAACCCCATTGAACATATGCTGGTGCAGTGGTGAAACAAGGAGCATAAGCTAAATATAAGATGGAAGCAAAGCAGATTTACAACAATGGATACTTACAAGTACAATCCTACATCTTTTTAAGTAAAGACAACAGTGACAACTGATAGATCCAAGGTTATCATTAATAAATTTAATTTTACTACAGTAGAGTTCAAGACGGCAGATTAATTTTTTTAAATTAGTGAATTGCTAATAATCTTTCATGTTAAACGAGTGTTATCAATTCAGATTTTAGGTCTGTCAATCGGGTAAGACGAACAATGTATTGGCTATATGGACTGCATGCAATTGGTTTTATTTGTTTCGCCTTATTAACATACTTTCCATTTTACTAAATTATGTTAATAACAAGAGAGTCGGTTATAACATTTATATGCAATTGTACCTTTATGGCTCAATTAGATTTAGACAGAAAGTAGTTAGGATTTTAATAGATACCAATGACATGTATCATTCTCAATATTTTGTTCCTATAACATCTAAGTTACATAGATATAGTGACATCTGGACTATAAGATCAGAGAATCAAAGAGTACAAATAATTAGTAGAAATGCTGCATAACTACAAAGGTTGCCAGGGATGGTATAAAGTCATTACCCTGTGGTGGTCAACAAGCTTTGTGAGCATCACAACTGCCGGACAATGATTCTGGAGTACCATTTCCCAGAAATCTTCAAAGGTTTCAGGAAGAGGGCCTTGCGTGGCTATGAATCGAGAAATACTTTCAGACAGATTAGCCTACAATCATAAATATAAAACTATTCATTAAGTACAAATTTGGTTCCAAATTCTAATTTATTAGTGATTACTGACTAATAAGCTTAGTGCAAGCCCTACACCAACCTAAGAAAAGAGTGGCGCATGCATTTACCTAAGCCCATATAGAATTAAACTCAAACCACATTACGTATGTTTTTAATACAATTCCAAAGTTTTGAACAAAAGAATCATGAACAATCTCCATGTCTAATGTCTCGAATTTTGTTTCTTTCTAGTTAGTACAGAATTTCTACCACTCGAAGATATAAAATTGGATTCAGGGAAAATCATTGACCTCTGCTGTTATAAAACTAGCATTGATGTATCCCATTGTTGATGGCCTGTGATCTTTGCATGGATCAATAACAACCCTGTTTGCATCAACTGCAAAAAAACAAGCTCAACATCTGTAGGTGTTATAATTCTACATGATGATCTTAACTGCAACGAGGAGAGAGGAAAGAAAAAGTTTAGCAGCCATACATGGTACAACATCTGAGTAGCGGTTTTTCCTACAATTAACATGAAGTTTAGCCACAGAACAACTACTATTAACTTCTGACGCTCTCATCCTATAGTCCTGCAAGATATGACAGAAGCCATATAACATAAGCCAATAATTAAAAGAAATTAACCTAACTATGTTAGTAAGGAAAATTATATTTATTCCTATTAAATTTTCCTACTTCATCCTCTTACTCACTACTTCACTAGATAATGACATGTGGATTTCACTAATTCTCTTTCTTCACATCCTCCCTTGATTTTGACACTTGTCTTGATCTTGTGAGTAGGAGGATGAATAGGAATACAAAGTAGGAGGATATAAAACCTCTCTATTAGTAAATAGCACGGCTATAAACAACTGCAGATCCAAAATGCCTCACAGTCTCACACATATATCAAAGTTGTAAAATTAGTCAGAAATGTAGTGTTCTGTTGAAGGTGTTAAGAGGCTAGAAACCAGAGCTCGAGTGCTAGATACTCTCGTTTGCACAAAGAAAGATGCGGGATATATTTACTAAAAGGCCAAATTACTTCTTCAAATACATATCACACATAGAAATTATTGCAAATGTAATGTAAGAATACAAAATTTTGAGTACTTGTGAAAGGTAATAGTATCCTAAAACAGTTCAATGTGGCTACGATTAGAGCTCCAAGTCCTAACCAATTGAGTTGTAAAATCTTAAAATTTCGAAGCATAAGCCCGATTAGATCACATTCTTCCTTTCAGTTGCAGCGATTACCGAATATCATTACTTACGTAAATACATCACACTAGATTAAGCTGAACGATTAACTAATAACAATTAATTATACGAATCTAAACAAATTGAGAACCAAAGAAGGCAGATAAAATCGAAATAGGGCACATAAACAACAAAACCTGCAAAATGGAGAACTCTTTTTCGATAGCTGAATACTGATCAGTCTGTTTTTCTTTGAAAAACTTGAGAGCTTGGACGCAGTAGGGGAGTTGATCGGGTTTGAGAGACGGCTTTGGTGGAAATCCGGTGGACGTATCGAGGGCAGCAGAAGAAGATGGTGAGGAGGATGTTAGGGTTTTAGTAGCACCGGCGGAGGCAGCCATCGCCGATTTACGGCTCCGACTGCGGTAGGATGTTACGTTGCCCGTGGTGGATGGCGGTGGACAGTGGTTGACGGTGGTTGTAATGGTAATCTGGCACTGGTACTGTTCCACCAGTGATTTTATTGGAAAGTGAATTGGTCTTGGCTGCTTTAAAGGTAAAGGTGTAGGCAAGGGAATTAAGGCAACCTTCACTTTTTTAATATACATCTTGGCCTAGGGGTGTTAAAAAATATCTGTATCTGATCCGAAATTAGAATACCCGAAAAATCCGATACAAAATTATCCGGAAATTCGGATATCCGAAATTTCGGATACCCGAAATTCGGATATCCGAATTTTCGGATTAGGATT
>JAUEJL010056777.1:0-19433 GCA_032274825.1 Drosophyllum lusitanicum | reverse complement strand
TGTTGGATTCATCAAAAATAAATTGATGAAAAACTAGTTTTAATCAATAAAAATGATTTTTTTATTGCCTTTTACCATTTATACCATAAAATCTTTTTTACTTGATCTTTACCCTATATATATATATATATATATATATGTATATATATATATATGTATATATATATATATGTATATATATAGGGAAGGGTTCAAATGAGAATTGTTTTTTATCATGTCAAAACTACGATAACCAATCTTGGTCATTCAGTAAAATAAATCGATGGCTAATAATTGTAAATGCTCACTAATACCCTCATTAACGGCTCGTTAATGCGCTTATTAATAACTCATTAATGGCTCATTATGGTTTTTTAATGTGAGATCTAAAAACATATCTTTCTGTGGCACAGGGTGTTGAGTAGTCTATGGTTTGGTTCTTTGGAAGGTTTATGATACAGATTAATCTTTTTTCCCAGATGTGTTGACATTCTCATGACGCATTAATCAAGACTATTTTAGGAAAATCAAATCTCATTCATTAATGACGGTCCACGTGGATGCAATTCACAGTTGAGTAAATAAATAAACGATCAAAATACCCCTATTAGTGAGTTATTAATAATTTACAGATAGTTCTAACCATTCTACATAAATGACGCAATTCATGAGACAGAGTGAGTAAATCATGGTAAAATTGAAGGTGTATGCTTGAAAGGATGCTCATTTTGGAGTATTATGATCTTATTCGTGATTATTGAGACTTGAATTCACAAAATTGAAACTGGAGCAGATTTAATACATGGTTTCAAGTAAGTTCTATCCTTTATTCATATTTGACTATAACGTTTTGAAGTTGTATTTAGAGACCTGTTGATATTTTGTTTGACTTTATTAGTCAAATGGGTCATTTTGAGACCAATTGCATGAGTTAGAGTTTAGTTACCATTAATTTGTTAATATATTGATTGGAGACTGTATTGGTGATGTTTTGAAGTGATTATATGATCCTTATATGTTGAAATTGAGTTTTGTTATCAAATGGGTCAATTTGGGATCAAATTATGTAACTTAGGGTTCTTTACCCATTTGAATTAGGTAAGTAACGTTATAACTTGTTTAATCATGTTTTGATGTCACTTTAAGTTTTCAATTGATTGGATTTGATTTGGGTTACAAAAGATGAGTTTTGGACTTGAAAAAGAAGCAATTTTTGACCTGCAGATGTCTTGCAGTGCGAAGGGGTGTCTCATGGTGCGAGGTTGATGTTTTGGTGGATTTTGAGGTTTCAGGGCGAGGAGTATGTCTCACAACGCAAGAACAACTATGGAATTTGGCAAGTTTTGTAAAAATCATATAAAATCAAAGAAAAATTGTTAGAAGTCATATTATATATCATTGGAAAGCTACTTGAGTCTAATTTAAATTAATTTCAGACACCAAAGGCTAAATAAAATGTTTTAATGGCCAAAATGTTGGTACAATGCATAAGGGTCAATCTTAAAGTATGTTTTTATGTAGGCAAGTTGATGTTTTTGTAAGTTTGAGCTCTAAACTCCCTTTTGGCATTTTGGAATGCATGTTACCATCTTTTAGTGTGCATTAAGAGTCCTCATCCCACTTGGACTTTGTTTATATGTGTTGCTCGGCTTGGACACTATTGAATTGTCAAATGATTAGGAAAAGAGCCTTATGAATGGTTTGCATCCTATATAACCATAGATGGAACTTGACTCTTGCAATTGAGTAAGAATAATTAAGTCTAAGAGCATCAATTTGACAAAAGATGACTAAGGTGGTCTTACATAACTCTTGTTACAAGGTTGACCACCAAGTGAGCAGTGTGTGGTTTGGTTTGTGATCCTGATCACACCTTGAGATGAGTACACTCTGTGAATACTTTTATAATAATATAAGTTATCATACTTGTGTATGTTTGTGTTTCGCAATGTGATCCATGGGATTAAAGGGATGTGGGACATTATGGAATCTTATTGCAATGTCAAATGTTTTTGTTTATGAATGTCAAGTGAGGCCAATACTCCTTACAGGAGAGGCTTATGATTCTTGAGATAATATATCTTGATATGCTTATGTGACGAGATACTCCATGTAGGAGTAGCTTATGCTTATTATGATAATTCAAGTTGATCATGATATAATGATTTTGTGTTTATGCACACTATATGATTTGAGGTATTGTGCTTAAGAGTTATAGGCATTGTAATGCCGTTTGCTTATTGTTGACTTATGATTGCTTAAGCTGCTCAGCCTTGATGACTTGTGCTATGTGTTGACCCTTGTGGTTTGAGTATAGTTCGGATTAGACCTTGTTCGATTATTTCTTTGCCACTAGTAGACGTGTATGGTTCAAGAGGCTTTGGCGAGCTAAACCATGAGATACACGTGTGGCATTGAAGAGAGATTGATGTTGCAATTGGTGGAGTCGGGATGATAAGTACCCATTATGACCGTGTGGTTCAATAGGTTGATGAGTCACTGAACCAGAGTATGCAGGATTGGACTTGTAGGAAAGAGTTCATCCGCTCCAGATAACCATTATATGGTGGAATGCATTGTGCTCCTCCACCTTGACAAGGAGATATGGTTACCCCTCATATGGGTATGTATTGACCATGGCTAGCTACCACATGAAGATGCTATTGCCCAATGGATTGACCCGGGGCCAGTCCAAATATTTTCAGGGCCCGAGGCGAAAATTTAAAAAGGGCCCCTAAACTAAAAAAGTTATTCAAACAAGTAAAATTCACATATATAAAACATTTAGATAAGCCTCAATGTAGTACACTTGTTATCTTAATAAAGCAACAACAAAGAAACGAGTATCAAGTCTAGAAACTATTTGAAATTTGTGAACTTTTAAACTGTAAAGTAGATTGTAAATAAACTCAACACTCAAAAGAATAACAATTAAGAACTCCATTAATATAATTGTGAAATCGATCCGATATCTCTAACACAAAACCACAGAATCAATGTTAAAAACCCCTTAATCAAACCCAATTAAACAAACTACTAAATACCCACAAAAAGTTTAAAGTTATATAGTCATCTACAGATTTCAGGAAAGCAAATTAATATAAAACTAACGACTTAAAAGGGAATAAAAATTCATAACATGAAATTGTAGTTGGTTGTTTCTGTTACTGCCTTCATAATCATCTCTCAAACCCTCACTACAACAATATTGCTTTTTGACTTTCTCTCTATATTTGTGTGCTTTTGCATATTGTGTTTATTGTTAAACTTATGTTTTAAACTGTGATGACTTGGTTTTAAAACATAAATTGTTTTTTGTGGTACTCACTAGCTATGTATATAGCTAACATGTGGTGTTTAATTATTTTTTATCTGCGGATAGACTTGTAGCCTTGTGACACGAGTAGACGTTTTGGGGCTTGATTTACCTCTTTGGTAACTTTGTATTTCCCGTTATTTTGGTAATGGTTAAGAGATTGATTTTGTAACACCAAAAGTTTAGTCATGTTTATTAATAAATGTTTAATAAATTCAAGATTGAATTGTACATTTTGAATTGCAAAGGTTTTATAACAAATATTAGAAATTAGTAAAAAGTTTTTATCGCTTCTGCTTTTGCAATAAATAACTTTATATAACACATGATTAAAATGCATTTTGAAAAGTTTTAATTTGGATAAAAAAATCAGGGTGTTACAATCTGGAACGCTAGTTTTTTGGCTTTAAGAAGGTTATCCTTCTTCGTCGAAGATCAACTAGCACCTCTCTCTCCTTGCACTACGAGAATCAATGCTTTTATGACCCAACTTCTTCTAGGAAGAGAAGCAAATCATTTCCTTAAACCGACAATTTCCCAGACCAATGTTTCCACGCCTAGCACAAAACTTTGTATCCTTACTACATTCCCCATTCTGTCAAGCGCGACACGACTTACACCACTTTGGCCTCTTGCCCTCATCCTTTTTATTTTGATTGGGATGGTGATATTCTCTTTCTTCCTAGATCTACCTTGACTATTAGATTTCATTTTCTCCCCTGCTCACTTGCTCTCTTCTTTACTTGCCTTAAGATCATCCTAAATCTTTTTAGCCTCCTAGATAGCTTGAGTTAGGGTTGACACTTTCCTCACAAGGGTCCTATGATTTGGATTGAGATGATGAGACGTTTTTTCCTCTTTTCGGATGGTAAATCACCAATAGGCATTAAATGAAATAAAAAAGAACTAAGTACAAACGAAAGCACTTTTTCACTCTTTCATATACTTCCAGGAACTTGTTCAGAAATATCGTAATGAAAGACGTTTCTTATCACAACCTTTTTTCGTAGCAGATTGTCTAATAGGGTTCTTCCTCCACTAGTGATTCCCTTTCTTCCTAAATTTACCTTGACTATTAGATTTCCTTTTCTCCCCTAATAACTTGCTTTCTTCTTTACTTGCCTCCGGATCATACTAAATATTTTTAGCCTCTTGGATAGTTTGACCTAGGATTGAGACTTTCGTCACAAGGGTCCTATGATTAGGTGGAAAGAAGTCAACAAAATGGTTAACTTTGGATTTTTGATCAAGAACTTATTAGCTAACAAAGGAACTCGTCATCTAACTAATATGAATTGTTCCACAAATCTTCTTGAGTGTTCCTTAATAGAAAGATCCCTCTTTTTCATGGTTAAGAACTCTACTCAATTTTTTTTTTCATATTATGTTGGCAGCAATACTAGTCACAAATCACATCAAAAAATGCTTTCTGAGTCATAGAATCAGCTTCTACGTTGGGCATGAATCAGGGCCGTCTTAAGGGGCGGGCTACCCGGGAACCGCCCCGGGAACCGCACAGGGTCCATGACTAAAAGGGGCCCACAATTAGTATATATATATATGTATATATATATATACACACACATGTATGTATATATACATGTAGCAAAGTTTATTTAGTCCAAATGTATAGACTCATAGAAAAAAAGACCCAATTTATTAGGCTCACCATCTGAAACACAAACTTAGAAACTAAAAAAAAGCCCCAATGTATGCCGCATGATCATACACGTGGAGCCCCATCATTCCGAAGCTCTACCCTTTAGTTGTTTAGCAGCACAAGGAGCTTTATGTTCCTTATCATAATTATTAGAGCTAAAGGTTCTCTAACATACCTCTATGTCAAGGTATGGTCATCACAAGCCTTATAGGTTGAGTGCTTCAAGATTAGAAAAGGAAAAATCGTCATTTTTACCAACATACAATGAATCTTTTTTTCAATTTTACCAACTTTCTTTTATATTTATCAGTTTTGCCAACATACAATCAACTTTTTTCTAATTTTACAAACTTTCGATTATTTTTACCAATTATACAAATACATTTTCTTAACTTTTACAATACATGCATCCTGAAATTTATTATCTCAAGCGTTCTTTTATTCTTCTTTAAAAAACATAAAATCAAATTATTTACCTTTATTTTTATTTCAATACTACAAAAAAATTATTTTCTTTATTTTCCACTCTCTTTTCCTTTTTCTAGATTCTTTTAAAGTTATGAAAAACTCATAAATACTATATAACCTTGTTTTAAGAAATAACATATTAATATTGTAAAAGTGCTTAGAGGGGATGGTGGAATGACGTGATTGTTGGGTTGGAAGTGTGTTTTAATATTTAGTGTATGTAGACCGAATATCTTATAGAAGTCTTTTATCAGCAGTTTCATATATATGTTTTGAAGTTTTGAAATTTCGTGTTCAATTACTCATCAAATTTTAATAAACAAGACTTTAAATCGAAAACTATTTATAGAAAATTTACGATTTTTGTTCGTATTATATTTTTAGTTGAACTGTTGTATATCATAAGTAATTTTTAACATCAAAGTTGTTAATCTAAATAACCTTTTATAGTTAATATTTTAAATAATAAATCTTGACTTATGATTATACTATTTGCATAAGTAATCATACATTCTTTACTATATTATAAAGCTACTATTAGCAATTCAACTGGTGGAGTGTTTTGACTACCCTCTTTAGATGACATATGAGTTATTGTGTGATAAAAACACTATAAATCTATAAAGTTTTATATCAATAAAAATAGTTAAGTTTATTAGTATGTTTAAGTTTGGATAAATTCATTATAAGAAATGTTATATATAAGTTTGAATAAAATAGTTAAGTTTATTGGCTTATCTAAATTCTAAACAAATTACATAAATACCTTAGTTGATATGAACAATTTTACAATAAAAACAGTTAATTTTAGGATGCATTTATTGTAAAAAAAATTAAAATGTATTTGTATAATTGGTAAAAATATAAAAAAGTTGGTAAAATTAGTAAAAATAAAAGAAGATTGGTAAAATTGGATAAAAGATTGATGGTATCTTAGACAAAAATGACAATTTTTCCTATTAAAAAATTATAAAAGTTATATATGAGACTACCCACTTTTTAGAGGTAGAAACATCACCCAACACTTCATGGTGTCTTTGGCCTTTATTAAATTTGTTCAGCTAGCTCTTGAATAACTAAACAATTACAGAAGACTAGTGTAGCTGCAGAAGCAGGTTAGAAAGTTGAAAAAGAGCAGCCTCCTCTTGACAAGAGTTCTCAAGGGGTATTCCATCACCACCCTAGTGAACAATCGCGTTACACTTAAGTAACTCTCAACTTAACCCAAGTTATGCACGCACCCAACATGTTTAGATTTTGGCTAATGGTCGGCCCAATTTAAAACCAAACACTTGCTAGAGTGCTTGATTCACTCAAACTCGGGATGTGATACCAACTTGTAACTATCTTCGTGGGGAGGAAGCTTTCACCATGTTTCTACGATGCTAGAGGACTTTTTGAAACACGTGAGGCTTTGTGTGTTTTATTTGTTTATTATGGTGAAGGGAGCTGTTGTGGGTCGAACAATGCCTGACAAAGGGATTAAACGCAATCGCCATGGATGATCAACTAATGCTGATATCCTTTGTTGCTTATATTGTCTCTTAATATCAAGAAGCTAGGTTTGTTGTGCCAAATGGTTGTGAGAACTTTGTTTTACTTGTGCAGAGTTAGTGGAACTAGGAACTCATGTTGAACTAATAATTGTAGGATTTTTTTTTATTTTCCAATCATGTTTGGTTCATTGGTGGGTATTTTCGAAGGAGCTTTATGTTGAAAAGCTTGGTATTCAGATGATGAAGTTCTCCTTGTGTTGATTAAGAAAAAGACCATGAGAGGAAGGGTGTATGTAGGGCTTTAAATGACGTTGTCTTGGGTCGTGTGTTATACTCTCCCTGTCCCACAGCGAGATATTTTCTCAAAATAAAAGGAACCAACAACACATAAACAGACTTTCACAAAAGCAAGATTTACACAAAACTTTCCTACAATATCTGTCTCCTAGTTAGATTAATGCCATAAACTCAGATACAGATAGGTATTTGCAGCTCGTCAATAAATTTGACTATCAAAAGTTTAATTTCCTTAAGGGTTATGCCAGAAAATCAGATTAAAATGGGAGACAAGAAATTACTCGCCTTGATCAGATTAATGCAACAGGAATGTTGAATTAAGGTTTAAGAGTCATTGCTTTAAAGCATACACAACAACTGATGCTTGAAGATCTCGATCCACCTTGAAATGAGCATGAAAGAATCTTCTTCTCTAGCAATCATAACCCAGATTTGAGTTAGTATTTTTATAAAAAGAACAGAGATTATTTAACGCAAGTCTTAAGAGTTCAAGGAGAAAAAAATGTACCTCTTCAAAAGAATGCGAGAAAAGGAAATCTTTTAGATGTTTTTCTTCATTGTTGAATAATATGATATGACTTGGTTGAGACCAGTTTTTTGCAAATCCGGATACGAAACCAATTGGGTCCATCATGAACCGATCAGACTCATCAGGGATTCCCTTCAGTTCACTAATAATAAATTACAAAAATAAATTCGTAATTAGTAGACGTACATTTTATCTGAGAAATCATATTTGAAAACTATTTATAACGAAATTGCAAAAATTTTGGACAATGGTTTATGGTCAAACCAACCTGACCTGAACTGAACAATAAAGTACCCATATTAACCCGTTACCCAACCCACCCGAACTAATCCAACCCATATACCTTGGTGAACAGTCCAAGAATCGCATAGGAAGATTCTGATGCAAAGCCGAATAGTAAGGAGTAGCATGACAAGGTGTTAGAAATAGGATGTTTTTCACATTCCCGTAACGAGCTTCTTTGGCTAGATAATACATCAAGTCTTCGGTTCCTCTCTGGTTATTATTTTAGTATAAGAATTAACGCACAAATTAATGAAAATAATAATATTATTATACAAAACGAAAGACATTTTCATGAAACTATGTGAATTTTGAAGTACCTGATGAACCATACTCATGTAAACGGCCATTGGAAGATTTGTTACAAGCAAGAAAAAAACTGCTGCTTTTATCTTCCAAGAGCTTTTACTGTGAATTTTTGTAGATTTATTGGTCTTTTTAGCCGGTGAATTTTGTCGGCTTAAAAGGGTCAAACAATAACCAGAGAAAGCTAAAGCTATAGGAAGCACAGGAAGGACAAACCTGTTACAAATAAGTTCATTTGGGTTATATTTTAAAGAATCAAATAAGCTAAATGGGTCAATCCGGTAAAACACATTGATTGGATTCTTAAAACATATTATTTAAAAAATATACCTGAATTCTTTGTGCCCTAATACACTGTAAAGCCCTAAAACCCACAAAATGAGTCCTGAAAGCTTCCAATTTTTAGACTGAATGATGCCAACCACCGTAAAAGGTAAGAAGGTAAATATCATGACAGTAAATCCCTGGGTGAAATACCAGTGCCATGGATGAGTTCCATAATAATCACCTCCAGAGGAAAAAAAATTAAATTTTAAAAAGTTGAGCGGGACTAAAACCCATGAACCATACATCAAACGGTCCAGCAGGAATGTAATTCCGAGCACAATAGACCTGATAATTAAGCCAGAAACATAAGAAAAATGTACATCTGCTACTATTCTTATAGGTAGAGGTGGAAATTTAGACCGTTTGCTTCATGAATGGGTCGTTTCAGTCAAATACGTAAAACTAAAAAAGAATTTGTTCAAAAGAGAAACAATTTAAGTGGGTCAAACAGGTTGAAAGTCGTCGCAGCGTATAACAAAATTATATGTTCTGATACGAACCTGTTTTGACCCGTTAACCAACCCCCTCAATTTTCCACCTCTAGTTTGAGATATAATTTGTAGTAAGGCATACCCAATAGGAACGACTTCAAGAAAAATGAATTTCAGCCGATCACGGGAAACAAAAAGTTCCATGATGCCAATATAAAACCATATTATGGCGCTTGTGGGCCGAATGGCACAGGCAATGGCAGCTGCAACCAAGGCCCAGGTTCTAGAAACTGGTGAGTCATGACCCGAATTGACCCGCAGACAGGGCCAGTAGTAGAGACTGACAACTGTCAGAACGGTTTCTAAACTATTGGATAAAGTGCGTGTGATACAATAAAACATAAACCAGTTTGTTAACTGTGCAAAGAGCTGAAATAGAGTTAAGTAAATATAAGCAAAGATAAGTAAATATAAGCAAAGATAAGTAAACAATTTTTAGCTAATATTCTTGGAAGGCCTAATATCATTATCTGCATTCTGAATTTCCAAAACGGAAGAAATTTCAAGACACGTTATGGATATTGGAGGTGGTGAAATGGGAGGGTCGATGGGTTGGGTAAAAACTCAAAATAGGTGAATTTATAATATGGCCAAGACAGGTCTGGTTAAATGCATCAAATTTTTACGATATTGAATATTTTTAAAAAGCCAATACGGCTAGAATACTAATAATCTATTTTATGAATAGGAGGTTAGATCCATCAAAAATACTTTTTGAACAACTTTTAACCCACTTCCTTTTAGCTAAAAAAAGTTTATCTCGCCCATTTGACTTGTTAGAGAAGAGTGAACATAACCCAAATGACCCATTCATAAGTGAACGGGTCACAATCACCACCGCTAATATTAGACACCAAGAACATATTCTCAAATACACCTCAATATGAAGAGAATAACACAAAAGGATACAACCCATTTGGCAACATGGCTACCATACAGGACATAAGAAAGTTTGAACAAGTAGAGATCACCAAAAGCAGACAATATAGATTGCAATACTCGTGGAGCCTTCATCTGCATAAACAGTAAAATATTTAGCTTAAGGGCAAAAATGTCAAACAGGTTAAACGCCAACCCATTTTCCAGTGAATTTTAGTCAACTTGTTTATCTAATATCTCGAACAGGTCAAATGTTTAAAATTAAAAGTTCATCTTAAGGTGGTACAAGTTGCCCAACGGGTATTGTTTACGCCGCTTTAAGAAATTGTATTATTATGTTAACAATATAGACTTTGTATTCATACTTAGCGGCTTAGCGCATTAACAATTTTTAGAAATATATATTAAAAAAGCAAAGAAGTGTATATGGTCAATCCGACCAGTACAACAAGATTTACTTTTTGACCCATTGTCCAACACGCCCATTTTGCCACCTCTACCCACATGCCTCAAAACAGGATTAACTCATCATTGTGAAAGCAAAACAAAATTATCTTACCATGAATAGCGGTGTATCAAGATGTAAAATGGAAAAAACTTTATATAGACTTGCAAATAGCATTGGATGCAAATAGCTACGAATCCCCTTTGTCCACTCCCATGTTAGATGTCCATATCTGGCAATTAAGAAACAAAATTAAACCCACCTAATATACATAAATATACACACTAGGAAACTAAATAAGTCAACATATATGAAAGTAAATGAAATAAATAGATATACCCAAAGGTAATTCGATGTGCAACTTCAAGCGCTTGCCAATGCTCGTCTGGATTAAAATATGTTTGCACAAATAAAGAATTCATGATTCTAAAGATTAAAGAAATTAGAAATATATTCTTGAATGATGGCAATTGACCAGCTCCTTGTTTGATATCTTCTTGAAAAGTTTTCGGATATGGAACTCCATCTTCATGTGTCGATACAGCAGCATTCATTCGTTTTCTCATTACTGAATTGATAATTCCAAATACTTAGAAGCAAATAAATGGAAGATAGGCATAGTATAATACAAGTTTCAGAACTTACTATTGAAAATTTTTTGCAGCAGGAATTATTTCATCTATTTTTTTGCTTAAAACTTCTATTTTCTTTGTTTTTATTTTCCCATCAACTCTTTTTATGGGTTTTTAAATTAATTTTTGAAAAAAACAATAGACTAAAGAAAAAGATATCTAACTATGTTTAATGAGTTATTAAAATAACATTTACCATTAATTGGTCTAGGTAATTAAGGAGATGGTTTCTCCCGTCAACTCTTTTATTGATTTCTAAATTAATTTTTGCAAAAGATAAAGAAAAAGATATCTAACTATGTTTAATGAGTTGTTAAAATAACATTTACCATAAATTGGTCGAGGTAATTAAGGAGATAATTGATTGGACTATTGCTTTGAGTATTTGTATTATATGCATAAATAAAAACATGTACCACTTAAAATTAAGTAGTCTTAAATTTTGTAAGAGAGAGAATGTTAAATGCTTTATAATGTAGTATAGATATAGATAGTATACATAATATTCATTAGCAAAACGTAAGTACGTAACTTAAGGGTATCTGCAAGTTGTTTCATTTTTATAACCGATGGATGACTGAATTACTAATAGATACATCGTTAACTTTTTTTTATGTTATTGGAGGTATTGCCCTTGTTTACCTAATCAAGAATGTGATTTAATACTAAAAGAAGGCAATATATAATTAGGTATGCACACTTTCTGATTGTGATACATTCATCCATTGCTAAAGTCGAACGATAGTTCCCTAATACAAGATATAAAGACATACTATATAAGCATTAAGCAATTCTTGATCATAACTCTGAACAATAGAAGTTGCTATGTGCATTCGTGTGTGTGTGTGTGCATCCTCATAATAAAGGAAAATGAGTAACTTAATCCAACTAAAGAACATCACAATCATATATTTAAAAAAACCCTAATAGTAACACGTACACAATCTGTAATCAAATTTAAAGTCTTTAATAAGAAAGCATGAACCAAGAAGACACTTTTACACTATACAAATTTCAATGGAATAATAGCATTGTGCTAGGAAATCAATAGGAGTGTGCTTATCGTCGCAAATGAGAATTCATAACTAGATAAAGATTTCAAGCCTGGACACAATTTGAACTTATTTTAAGTTATGATCTCACGTCGGGCGAAAGTAAATTAAGTTGGTGGCTTTTAAGTCTAGGTGTCCCCTCCCCTGCAAGCCCGTTTTAAGTGATGAGTTTTACACTTGGGCTTATGGGGTGATACGGCCTAACATGGGATGGGATCGTGTCAATTTATCATTCTACACCTTGTGCACAGTTGGAAATAATTGCATAACATAAAAACTTTCTTTCTACAAAGGATTTCTCTATCTTGATCAACTAGCATTCTTTCAGGACTTTCCTCAAACACCTTATATGCACACAGACTAATCAAGAATTTTTCAAAATTTACAATAATCGCTTGCTTCAATCAAGAACTCACTTCCTTGTAATGAGACTGTAGATGCTATATGTTGCCTACGGGATTGCGAAAAAAGCACCCATCACGAAATACCATTTGAACACAATTGAAGTCTTCAGAAATTTCAAGAAGTTCTTTCGGACAAAATCGGAACAGCAAGTACAGCCAACACCCAACAACAGATTCAAATTTCAACCAGCAGGAAATCGAACAGCAACAATCAAATCTAGAATTGATAAAATCAAGAAACATACCTGGGATTTGAAGAGGCCGGCGACAGAGACGAGATCAGCAATGGGTGTGGTGCGTCTGCTGACGGAACTTCAGAGAGTGGTGTGTGTGGCCCGTTTGGGAACGAGAAAGAAGCTGGAAGATTGAAGAATCACTGATTTATTATTGAACCAGATGTGAATGGATTTCAAGACGTTTTTAAGTAAAAAAAATTTATAAAGATCTCTACTTCTCGTTCGTAAAATTGTTTGACGAGCTTGTTTACGTTCATTTGTTAAATAAACGAACATGAATTATACGTGTATTTATATATATTGTTTATTTGTGTTTAATGATATTGGTTTTGCATATAGCGTATTTTCCTTTATTTACATTTGTTTATTAAATGAACAAAAATGTATACAAACTAACCAATCTTTTAAACAATCGAACACAAAAGCTCGTTCGTTTATCGTTCGTGTTCGTTTATTTGTTCAGCTAAAGTTAAACGAATGAACACAAACACAGAATCTCATTCGTTTATCCGTTCGTATTTATTTATTTGTTCGGCTAAAGTTAAATAAACGAACATGAATAAGTCTCATTCGTGTTCATTCAGTCGTTTACAGCCATACTTGATTATGATTAATTAGAATTTATAAATATCGAGTATATAAATACAAGTTATAAAATGTATGAAAATACAAAGATTTTTTCTTAATTTTTATTATGTCTAATGAATTACCTTTAAAATAACGAAAAAAGATGCATATAGTTAGAAGGGTGTTTTCATACTAATCTTCTAATATAAATAAAAGATTAATTTGATAAAATTTATTAGACGATCTGAATCATTTATTTAAAATAATATTTAATTTTGACCATTCATTCACTTAAAATCAAAAAATCAATTTTGACTTTTTAGAGTCAAAATTATCAAAGATAATTTCATATATGACCTTATTAAATCATATAAAATCATATTTGCCCACCTTAATTTACAAATATCATATTTACCCTTTATAATTTTTCAAAATATCATATTTAACCAAATTCTTAGTTTTATCATTCTAAAATATTTTATAATCATTTTAAATTCCTTTTTAATTATAACCAATAATTTTTTAACTTTATTACTATTAATTGTACAATTATAATTGATGACTTATATAACAAATACAATCACGTCTCTTCGTATCATGATATCACGTTTCGGCCGTCAAGTCTGCCCTTCCACTCGCGTCGTTGTTTCCACCGCTGGTTAAAGTGTTGATGCCGTACGTCGTCATTTTAAATTCTCATTTAATTCGCGTTTTATTATTATTTGATACGTTTTTATTAATATGTAATATTATTATTGTTTAAACCAACCCGTGTATCACACGGGCATTTAGTCTAGTAAACACATAAATGACTAAATGATTAAATAATTAATATATCTCTCGTTTAAAGTGTTTGTGAGTATAAAAGAACCTAAAATAAGGGGCTGTTTGTTAAAACATAATGATTAAGTACATAATAATTCTGTGGTCCGAATAATTCAAAGGCTCTAAATGAATCTGCGTCTGAATGTGACAAGCTGTTTGATAAAGGTTCTGAATGAACAATCTGAATGATGCAAATTATTAGTTTAACCTTAACAGTGATATATTATATTTTAAGATATGATTGTTTAACAAGGCAACATGTGAAAGAAAGAGTATTATAGTAAAATACTTTGTGCTTAATGATTCAGAATGTACTTTAAGGTAAAATGATTCAGCAGCGTTCTTCTGTTTTATTCAGCACAGTCTTCATTTAGATGCAGTAATCAAACATGATGAATGTTGAAGGATTCAACATTCAACGCTAAATGGTTTTATTAAGCAGCAAACAAACAGCCCCTAAGTGCTGCTAAAACATATATTTTATCCCCTTAAAATAAATACACCATACTTTTAAAAACTCATCGTCATATGCAGTGGGTAACCTTCTAAACGGTTTACATGTACTCGCCTCTCATCGCCAAGAACTACATGCGCTTACAGAACTCATTTTAAAACAAGGTTTACATAAAATCATTTACTACTAAAGTTAAAACATATTAATCTTTTAACAAACAGTTTAAGTTACACTATAAATTCTCAACCAAAACTTCAATAAACATTTAACAAGTGTGTAACTTATACTAAACTTTGTTGCTACTATTGACCATCATGACCATTAACAAAACAAGTAAAAAGTATAAATCTAAAGCTACCAAAACATGTTTTCAAATCAAAGGGAAGCCCTCATAGCATGTACGTGCCTCTCATAGCTAGGAACTACTAAACCAAACCAGTTAACTACATACATAGTTTGTGAGTACAACCAAAAACATAATTAAGTCTCAAAACCAAGTCATCATAAATCATAAACAAGTTTGGCATCTAAACTACATGTAAAACATGTATAAGAACACAAAGGATGTGGGGGTAAGCCGATATAGCAATAACATCTCCACGTGTAGCTAACGACGGCCAATACGTGCCCACGTGAGGGGATAAACCACATCTCACATCAAGGTAGAGGAGCACGAAGTATTCCACCATACAACAGTTATTTGAAGCAGGTGATCTCTTCTCTAAGTCTACGCGTGTATGCTTTGGTTTGGTTCGCTCATCAGCCTCTTGAACCATACGGTCATAATTGAGCATTCCTTATCACCCCCGCTCCAGCAATTGCAACATCAATCTTCAATACCACATGTGTAGCTCATGGTTCACCGCAACATCTTAAACCATACACGTCTACAAGTAACAACAAGCATAACCAATTTGCAATTGTTTACATTAGTTTGGACTAAGTCAGTAATCAATTATACCAACATATAGCACAAGTAATCAACGTCAAGAAATTCAAACAATTAATGTGCATTTGAACATCGCATTGCTTATCACATAACTTAAATCAGGAAATCACGTTGCGTATATATCAAACAATCTTCATATCAAAATCATCATAAAACATCACAAGGTGTATAAACATCTACTATGTGGAGCATTTCATCACAATGAGCATATAACAAACATGATCCATCACAATGTGTATAGGAATCTCCTATATGGAGTATTTCACCATATTGTGCATTTCTTGATCACAAATAATCACTTATGGTTAATGTGCATTTACCATCTCCAACATATGGAGCAATGGCATCACATTGACATCCTATAAGCATATCACATCTCATACTCCCCATTTCCAAATATAAACAAAACAAGAATGATGACTTTATTATTCGTTTATAAAATCAAGTATCCGTAGGGTATACTTACCTGGACAGTGTGATAATGATCACCACCCAAATCAATAACCTCAACATCACAAGAAGCATCTCTTAAAACTCTTGGGCTCCGAATGAGATCAAAACTATATTTAAAGGCATAAAACAACCATTACTCAATTCAGTTTACCCCGAATGAGGTGGCTCCTCGGTCGTGTCGTGATGCGGCATAAGTTTAGTACATATCTTAACACCTTAAATCAATCCAATTCAAATAATGGATCACCCTCAATTGCATAGTTTTGGTAACTTATTAACACCTTAAAACAGACCCAAAAACATTAGGAATGACATAACATGATATTTGGTGATTCAAACCCTAACTTATACACTTTGACCCATAATGACCAATTTGACATCAAAACTCAATTGCAACATATAAGGGGCGTATTCTAATACATCTCCAAGACAAACCTAGGTCATCATTATAACAAATCGTAACTAAACCCTAACTTATGCAAGGGGTCTCAAAATTACCCATTTGACTTATAAATTCAAACATCACAGTTATGGTTCCCCAATTCTAACATCAAACATTAAAATCATACATAAAAGGTTTAGTTTACAAAAATGTATTCAACCTATTACGTTTTGCTATTGTGTGTATCGAACTTATAAATTTCTATTGTGTGTATCAACTTTTAATTTGTTGTTATTGTATGTATTTTGTTTACATAAAAAATGTATAATTTTAGTACATACAATAGAAGGTTTAATACAAATAATAGCAACAAATTAAATGTTCAATACACGCCGATATCGGCTAATTATACTTATCATTTATATCTGATTTCTCATTCTTTGATGCATTTTTATTTTAAGTTGTGTTAATTATGACTTAATTTGTTATATTATGTGTTTTAGAGCTCTTTAGAGAAGAATTGGAGAAAAAGCCGAAGAAATTGAAGAATATGAGAAAAGGTGATAGCCTCGACATATCTTCACTGTTTTGGCCTTATTTCACTCATACGAACTCGGATTGAGGTGATTTAAGCGGTCATGAAAATTAGACTCAGAGAGATACAATTTCATCCTAAAAATAAGTTTAAGTTCTATTAAATTTTTCACAGCACGACCCAAATAACCTCGCGGCACAACCCAGTTAACCTCACGGCGCAAAGTCAAGTCGCCAAACATGCCTATAAATTCGTTTTTTGAACCCTAATTTGGGAGGAATTCTTACTTCAGCTTAGGGTTTCGTACGGGTGCCCTAAAGGGGCGATTTTAGACAGCCTAGGGTATACTTTTGGAGGGAATTAAGCATGATGATTGAAGATTGGAGGCTACATCTTTTATAGGATTGATTTGATTCATCATCATGTGTCTATAATGGTGTATGAACTCTATCTTTTTCTATTTTTTATGTTTTGTAACTTGTCAATGAGTTAACTATTACATTCAATTGGATGATTTGAACCCTAAATTAGATTTGATTCATCTTATGGATTATTTGATGTTTTCTTGAACAATTATCCGTTTCCCAACTAAAGAACCCTTCAAGCTTTTAGATTTAACCTTTGCTTGTTTGATTTGTTAATTGAATGTATTATTGATCACAAAAGTGTTGTAATTGTGTGATTTCTTCTTTTTTTCGCTTAGGTGACGTAGTATGTAACTCACTAGCGATAGGGGTTGATGTTGAACACCAATAACCTAGTTAATTGCTTAAAAGACTAATTCTTGAAACGAAAGTTCTAGGATTAGGGGTGACGAGAGATCCGATCCCATAATTGAATGGTAATTCGAGTTGTGTTATTTCATAGACTTAGAGAAAATTCTAGAAACCGTGTCTTAGCATCGCGAGAGATTAAACGAAAGTTAATCAATCAACCTCTAGGGATTCCATATTGTCCTAGATTTGCTTTCCTTTATCTTTGCGTACTTATTAGCTTCTTTATTTTATTAGTTAAATATAAAATCGTACTTTTCTTTAAATAAAATCTGTAATAGTGATTTACTTATTCGAATTAGCCTTTGCCATTTCCTATGAAGACAAATACCCTTTTACTTATGTTTTCTATATTATCGTACGATTACGTCATTCTTGCTTGAAAAATTTTAAAGTCCGATATACATAATAATAAAATCTCACAAGTTGGATACATTTCTCTGAACGAAACCCTACGTAAAAGAGAGTTTGAACTTACTTGAATTGATTATTACAATATGTTGTGGCTTCAATTATATGACGCCATAGCCTCAATAATCACCAACAATGCCATAACTCTCCAAATGAGCATCAATTCATCATGCACTTCATCAATCTTCACAAATCCACCAAGAGCACAACAAACTTTCTCTCTAAACCTAGCAGAAATTAGTGAACTCTAGAACTCTCTCAATGGAGTTTTATAACAATAAAATTTTTTATTTTAATCCCGCAAGTTTTAAACTTGTCATGTGAAGCCTTTTAAGTTTCATTATTTCACACTTATAACCCTTGCATTTAATTTATAATACTCAAAGGCTACAAGAATATTAGCATGTACTTACATATATTTCACTTCCAAGTAAAGTAATACATATATGTATCCAAGATTTTACTAAACTTTTTCCATAAGTTTAAACTGAATTCCAAACTACTATTTTAATAACTACTATTTTATGACTAATTAAAATCCTATAAATCTTTTAGTAACTCATTGTTGGAAGTCCAAACTTTGATGAGAATTTCATAATATTATATTTATCTTAGAGCTTTCTAGTAAAATTTTGTTTAAGCGTTAAAAATCGGGACAAATCTACTTAATTAGCTGAATTTGGTTCGAATTCAAATAATTGAATTTGAATCGGTTTTCTTAGTAGTAATTTGAATTCAGATCAAGTTTCGAATCGGAATAGAAAATTGTCAATCTCGAACAACCAGATTTGAACATCTTAAAAAACTCGAAAATCGATTCGATAAGCAGCCCTACTTCACCCCTTAACCTTACCCACTATGCCCTAGTGGTGTGGAAACCACATTTCATTCATGTATGCAAAAATTACACATGGATTTGAAATTTTACAATAGCTTGTAGAATATTAACATATTTAATAATTAACAATTGCAAAATTTAAACGCGAAAATCAATATAAAGAAGTAGAAATGTAGAAGAACGTGTATAAATCTCACACAAGTTTGGATTTATGGGTTTGTTTGAACAAATATGTGTTAAAATGGAAACATTGCATCCATGTCGATCACTCCGGCCTGTCAATGGGTCAGATCTTGTCCCAGATTCGATCCGATCTGCCTTATTTATTGGATCCAATGGGTCTAAATATTAGATCCATTGCTCCAATAAAAGATCCAATAGGTCGACCCATTTAATTGGATCACTACGTGGGTCGATCCAAGATCTGTCTAGGTCGATCCATTTAAT
>JAUEJL010056766.1:0-19434 GCA_032274825.1 Drosophyllum lusitanicum | reverse complement strand
GGTTTGAAAGGTATTTTTCTTATTTCACGTGTTGAGATATTAATACAATCACCAAATAATATCATATTTCTATTTGTGATGGATTTCATAATTAAAAAAAGGAAAAACCAAAGAATACGATATATGTGGTAATAAAAATGTGTTAGAATGTGTTTTTCTTGATTAACTAATTGTTTTTCGCTATTAACTCATTGATAGGTTAAGGACTAAATTTGAAAATCCCATAAATAAATTAAACAAGTTGTTGCTGGAATCATGTTTTGATATATATATATATATATATATATATATATAAATTTATGTGTATGTGTTTGTGTACACACACATACAAAAAGAGTCGGAAGTATTGTGATTATTATTTGAAGAATTTAAGAGCTTGTCTAGGCCTTTTTTGGTTTTCCATTTTTGATTTGGGGAAAAAGATGTATCGAAAATGATTGAAATCAAGATCGGCCCTAAGATAGAATAACATATTCTTTATCTCTTCATCAAAAAACGATAATTAAGATGACTATGTGATAACCATTTATATATAAATCGATTTATGATTTCACATAAAGAGCGACAACGTACTTGGTCATTTTATTGATGATCACTCATACAACAAAGACAAAGGGTGACATAACACCGTATAGTTGCTATATCTCCTCTTATAGGTTTTTGAGCATCGCACAAGTCAGCACAAGCATCGATATTACAATATTTGGGTGCCAAATCATAAGTATATGTAATACCCATTCCCAATTTAATATTTAAGTGTAGTATTAGTATTATTATTATTATATTTGGAACTTATTTCACTTACATTTATTGGCATTTAATAGAGTTATTGCTATTGGCTTAAAGGTTGTCAACCTTAATGAAAGAATGTTCAATGGGCTTAAGATGGACTTACTTGGTATAAGCTTGAGGCATAAGAGATGGGTATAAATACCCTCTTAGGGCACAACCACCAAGGGGTTCTTCACTTAGCAATTTGCTTGTGTCTATGTGTGTGCTTTGTGTTGCTGTCGAGAAAGAAAGGATCAAGGGTTCAAATTCAAGCTTCACCAAATTTCTGCAAATCGATTGTAAAGCTACAGGTATGTGACTCTCGCACTATAACAACTGGTTTCATAGTAAGAATATAATGAATCGATGGGTTTAGGGTCCTATTTTGTTTAGTCGAAACCAAGAGCTGCATTGGGGTCGGAACCCACAAATTTTGATGTTCTTGTAGTATAGGTCGAATTAAATGATCATGTTTATAGTGAATTACATGATAATGATCAGATGAAATGGTACTAAGAACACTTAGCAAAAAGAATTAACTCATTTTGTTAGAAACTTGGCGACTTTGATTTTTGAAAGTATCGATGGAAGAAGTGGTGAGATGGTTGAATTTGGTTATGACCGAATTCGGTGTGAATTCGGTGTTGACCCAATTCGGTGATGACCGAATTTGTTTTGACCGAATTCGGTGTTGTGACCGAATTAGTGTTCAATGAATTTCATATGAGTGTAGGACCGAATTTCAAACCACGGTATAATTACAATCATGAAATAGCTTTAAAGTTTCTGCTTTCGGATTAGTTACCCATACAACTTTGTGATTTACTAATACTTGTGTTGTGGATGAGGTGAGTTACACTAAGTTATATCTTATATTGTGAACGGATGGCCACCTCGCCTCGTGGCATATTTGATGAGATGTGTATTTCTATGAATGTGGTATGTGATATAATGTATGAGTGATGTATGCTCACTAATTTTTGTGCTTAACCCGTGTTGTTTCTTATTTTCAGGACCCTCTCGTGTTGATAAGGGAAAGGCTCCTGCATGACAGCTATACTTCCGCAAAACTATTTACGAAACTCTGATTTTTACTTGCTAATACAGTTAAACAATGTACTGATTTGCCACCGTAAGTCCCTTGTGTTGGGCTGGTTTCTTATGGTTACATATTTTGAATACTTTCTATCTTTTTCTCGTCTAAATGAATTTATAAGCTTTATTAGAACAAATTTTTTGGAGCGTTACGGTATATGATTTATAATATCCATAGTGACAACCTGTTTGATGATAAAAAATAATATAAAACATTTAATAGATGGACAAATGCAAACCGATTTGTTTACTACTACAAAACTAAAATGAAATTAATTATAAGATAATTATTATTATAGAGAATGAAATTGTTAAGAACTTATTATCTAATGATTGACAAATTTCATGTGGTTGAGCACTAATATTCGTAAAAAATTTAACTAATACGTACAATAAGAGAAAACTTATAATTTTATTCTCCATCATAACTTGAGTGTAGTACACAATGTATGTAAATTTTATTGTCTTCTTCACACTTGATAATTAGTATTTATAGCTAATTTTTTATTTTTTTAATATTTATAAGCTTTTATGAATTTCGATCATGCCATCCAAGCATTAATTAAGGCGAAATAAATTTTAATGGTAGCTAAGAAGATTTAGCTACACAAAAAGTTGTTTGCATATAATGGAAAAATTATCGAAGTTCATTGTATTGTTTTTTTTAAAATAAAGTTGGTTTATATACAATAGTAACTAAGACAAAGTTTATTGCAATTTTATACGGTTTGCTTCTAATTTTATGTGCATTGTGTTTCACAATATTTTTAAGTATAAATATAAATCTAAACTTTTTAAATTTTAATGTAAATATGTGTAAATATTTTAAGTTTAAATGTAGATATAAATTTGTTAAAGGGTTTAAAAGGTATCATTCTAATTCACATTTTGATATATTATTGGGCTAACATGTTAATAATTTGATACTATGCTTCTTCTGATTGTATTAAAGATCTATTAAATGATACAATCATCTAATAATTTCATATTTCTATTTGTGATGGATTTGTTAAGTTAATAAAAACAGCAGACCAAATATGTGGTAATAACAAAACGTTAGAATGTATTTTTTTTATTAGCATGGTATCCGTATAATGCGGCGTGATGAATAATTTTCATTTGATAATATGTCTATTATCAAGACGTATGGGTATGATATTCACATAACATGGTGACGACGGATAATTTTCAGGTAACATGTATATTTTCTTTCTCTTTTCTTTATTTCCTTTATTTTTATGTTCTCCATCAACTATTTTATTAGTTTTTAAAATAAATATTGAATACAGTAAAATAAGAAAAAAGGTATCTACTTAAAAATAGGGTAAATTGTAAGAAAATACAATAAACTTTGCATAAATTATAAGGCAAACTGCATGCAACTAACTTTATTTTCTGTAAATAAATACAATCAACTTTTATAATTCACCCATTATTTTATATATAATGAAAATTAAGGAAAAGTTAATTGTATATAATGATAACTTAAAACGTGACATAGAAAAACGTTGTTTCTATAAAATTAGATGATTATGCAAGTTGATTGTATTTATTTATAAAAAATAAAGTTTGTTAAATACAATAATAACTTATGCAAAATTCATTATATTTGGTGCAATATAAACCCTACAAAATAAGGTGATAAAAATATAGCATGGTTTTAAGAGTTGTTTGATCAATGTGCGAGGATTTGTGTTACTATACAAGTGTGTATTGATGGTTTGGTGTGTTTTAAATAGGGTTTAGTTCATTAAAATGTATCTAACTTGTCACGTTTTGCTATTGTATGTATCGAACTTTAAAAGTTTCTAGTGTGTGTATTAAACTTAAAATTTGTTATTATTATATGTATTTTGATTACATAAATGAGTAAAAAATGTATAAGTTTAGTAGATATAATAGAAACTTTAATACATACAATAACGATAAATTAAATGTTCGATACACACAATAGAAAATTTTAAAGTACGATACACACAATAGCAAAATGTGACAAGTTGGATACATTTTGATGAACTAAACCCTATATGAAAAACTTAAGAAACCATTATGAACCATTAGATTTATCTATCAAGGGCTTAAATTTATATATGTATACATACACACACACACATATAGATTTATATGTATGTAATTGATAATTGGCGTGCATCCATATATATAAAAGGACATTTTTGGAATAACAAAAATTCACTAACCTGATATTTCTCATTCACGTATTCTAACGTGATAAGGGTGGTTTTTTATTTATCCATTACATAAATATTACTTTTATTAACTATAGTGAATACGAGAAACACATTAATATTACACTAAAAACTTTTAGACGCGAATAATTTTATATTTTTTAAAAGAGTGTGTATAAAAAGTATTAAATATAAAAAATTTACTCACATACCCAAGTACTGCACGGGTATAACACTAGTTTTTAAAAGGACGACAAGGGGTATGTTAGAAGTTCAATAAAAGTTAAATGTATTTGTAATAGTATCACTAAGTTTAGGCTAAATATATCAACTATCAAAGTACGACTTCAAATGTAGTTTTCAAGTTTTAGAGAAGTTGAATTAAATTTGAGATAAAAACGAATTGTTGCGATATGTTGCTAAAAATTTGTACGAAAGAATATTTATACATTATTGTTATTATACTGCTATATGTCGCGAAAGAAGGGGATAGGAGAGGGGATATTTGTGGAGCCCAAAGGGAGTGGGTCGGTAGCTGCTCATGCTATATGTTATACGACCCACCCCCTACCCGGGGCGAGTATATACCACATGGCCAAAGAGCATTAACTTAGTCTCATATTTTCTTTCATTTCCAAGTCCGACAAGGCTAAATGAAATTGGCAAAACATAAATTGGACTCATCGTTTCCTGCTCTGACAGGATTGGATATCGTTGTTGTTTAGGCCCACTTTTTAATACTCTCTAGTTTTCTACTTTTTAGCAAGAGGGGAGAGTAATAAAGGCCAAAAGTTCAAAACTTTGAAGTGTTAAAGGAAAACTGGAAACAAGAAGTCCAAGAGGAGATGATGGAAAGGTAAAAAAAATTAAAAAATATACTTCATTGAAAGTTTAACAAAGGTCCAAATATAATAAAAAGAAATTACAAAATATTCTGTATTGAAACAGTTCAGTTAATATTGGGTCGGTTTTATGGTTAACCCAGATCGGTTACCATTGCTTTTACTAATGGTTCAGTTAACGTGGGTCGGTTTTTTAGGTTAAACAGCTTTAAGTTAGGTTTTTAAGTTGCCATCTCCACTCAACTGGTTGAGTTTGCTAAGGATGATCTTTGTACACAGCATATTTGCAAAAAGACTAATTCCGAAATAATGTACTAGTAAGAAAACTTCAAACTTGCCCACTTGGACCAAAACAATGATAAACTAGTTTTTTTAATCATTGACTGCTTGCAATACAGTAGGTTTTGAACAGCATAGACTAACACTATACATATTTTTGACAAATTTAGCCTATGTTTTTCACTTTTTTTTTAAATGAACTCTAAAATCTAAACAGTGGTAGGCAACCTTAGCAGGCAAATAATGCCAGGGCCAAAAAATATAAACCAATGAGCATGAAAACGAATGCAAAACTTAGAGATACTTACAAGATTCCATAGATTACAGTTCTTCATTTCGTGTTTTCATCAGATTGCTTTCTTCTTTTCGTTTCTGGTGCACTCAGTCGCATAGAAGTTTCTTCAGACCCGTTTCTCAAAGGCGAGTTAATCTGCAAATTTGGGTTCTCAATTTGATGTGAAGGGAAGCTTGATATGAATTCATGTTCGATGTTAGGGGCTTCTTCAGTTGCATTTTCGACATAGAACTCTAAATGAGGGGAACTTTTGACATTTAAATCAAACGGCTCGTGGTTGTCTTCGGTTTTTACTGCTGGTATACACTCATGGGAAGATGATTCACCAATAGCAGAACCAATCCCTGCTGCTGCTGATGCATTCCTTTGTTCTTGCAGTGCAGCTATGTTAGAGGAAAAAGGGGGGAGGGTTGGGAAATAAATAACCGGTTACAAATAAATAAAAGGGGGAGTATATAATGCGTAATCACCGCACAAATCTTTAACATGTACTCAAAATCTTACCAAAAAAAAAGTGTTTAAAAATTGGTCAAAATACATATAGTATCCTGAACTTGGTTTTTCTACTACCCTGAATTATCAAAGGTGTAGCATGGTTTACTGAACTTGAAAAAAAGGTACATTCTAGTACCTTGAAGTAAAATAGTTCACTTCAGGGTACTTGAAGACCTAATTTCCCATGTTCAGGTTCAATGCTCCACCTTTAATAATAAATTCAGGAGTAGTAGAAGGATACTAAAATGTAATTTTGCCTTAAAATTTTGAATATAATGAAGAAATTTCAACTCTGAAATAGTAGTAATTTGTAAAATACGGTCCCCTTGGTTCCGTTACTATTGTCAAAAAGCTAATATAGTAATTAAAAGAAAACTCATATGTTAAATTAAGCTTAAAATGGGTAGTCTGCAAAGTACAAACCTTGTAGACCTTCATTGGTTGTGATCAAGTCAAGCTCAAGAACATCTAAAAGGCGACCAAGATCAACCCCACTGGTCCAGTTTTCTGGAGGTTGACCAACTTTGAGTTTCAATCGACCTCTATTGGCTGTACCACCCCATATAATTCCAATAGGTCTCGGTTTTTCACCATTTTCTCCTGTTAAGATAATGAGACTTCCACTATCACCTTCTAGATCAAAAGTTTTTTGGTTTTCTCCAATAACCAAAAGGTCAGTTAGAAAGCAAATTCCTTTTTCATCGTTGTATTCTAAAGCGTAGGCCATTATGGTCCCTGTGGTCAACCCTGAACTTCTGCCAACTTTTGTTACTTGTTGACCGATTAAACTGTTGACTCGAGACTGCAAGTCTATTACTTTGACTTTACCTATTTCGCCAATGCCATTGACGGTTGTAGTCACATTTGATACATTGAAGTCTTCTGCAAAAGGGATGAAAGCCCCGTCTGCTCGGACAAAGGTTTCTGAAGGATATGCGCAACATCTAATTGTTAGGTTAGTCTCAAATATTTCCTCCAAGATTTCTGTTTTCATTTTTGGTTAAGGTAATAGGATGTTTGGATATGTATTTTCGAAAAGGTTATTATGACTTTAAAAATCAGAATACGAGTCATATGCCAACTTACATTATCTCCACAATCAGTTTTCTTATGGAAATTCTTTGCATGCTTCTAAAAATCTGATTATGTCAACAACAGATATTCATAACATCATGATTGTAATAAGTTTTTGTCAAACGCTCTAAATTGATCATTGCAACACGCATCAAAACATCCCCTGAAAGTTAAGCATACATACATACATACATACATGTAGACACACACTAGCAGATATCTGCCGCAAAGCAGCGGTAGTTATTCTGTTTTATTTTAATGAGCCATTTGAAAAATCCACAAATGTTTATAAATTCGGGTCACACGTTCTCCAGGTCATCAGTTCTAGTTATACGTACTCTCTAATACTTGAGTTTGAAATGATTGGATATTTAAAATGTTGTGTTACAAGAATTTTTCTTCATTTGATTTTGAATTTGTATTTAACATCTAATAGGTTGGAATTTAGCTTACATAGACTAGATTTCTAAAGAATCCTTTTTTGTCATGGAAGGTTTAGTTATTAAGATGGTATAGAAGCATTTAACTGACTCCAATAATTTGGTCAATGGTTTCCATGTTGATAAGAGGGGTAAGATAATAATCCAAATTTCTTAAAAATTTAAAAGATTATAATGTGGTGTGTCTGTAAAAATTTATGAGTTGGAAGAAATATTACCTGCGTTTGTCCCAGCAAATATGCCATACCAAAGATCATCTGTGATAAATGAGGTAGCCCTCTCAACAGCACCAAGATACACACCAGGTCCAAGGCTTGGTGGCATTGGATGAAACATTTTTTGGTTAGGATAATCCAAGTCAACCGCCACATGTCTATTTGTCAGGAATCCAACCTGTCGGTTTCCTGTTCGGCTTTTCACAATCGCACCCATCGTCCCATATGTTCTTTGGCTTGCAACCTAACCAAGCAACAAGTCACTAGTCTGCTCATTTGACCCCAAATATCATAATCATAATCTAATTTTTTTTTTCTATGAATAGTTACTTACCTGGGAACCAGAACCAATGCACGGATAACTTCCACGTAAGCCATCAACAAGCTCCGTATAAAATTCTTCCTTTGGAGTTGCTGCAGGTGCACCATAATATGAAAATTCAACAACATCAACGTCACACCATACACCCCCGGGTCCCTGTTAAACCTATCAAGTTAGTTTATAAACTGCTAGTAAATTGTTTGGATGTGTGCCTACAGAAATTAGTTTATTCATATTCTGCTTTTTTCAATGACAGAATAATTAGATTAGAGAAGCAATTGTGACTTTGTTACTTAAATTTTGTGGATAAAATGTTAAAGACCTCAAGAGCACATGGCAGTAACTGGCAGTGGGTGAGCCATTGTCTATGAATCTTACGAGCAACAAAGACAAGAATGGCAGGTATATCAGTGAGCAAACCCCCTCGAATTCGGAACCCAATTGCAGTTGCAAGACTAAGTTGCTTCAAATTTTTGCTATGGAAAGCTCTAATTGTCATGAGTTCAAGCAAAGTAACCGCTCGTTCTCCAGTAGGTAATCGACCAATCCTTACGGGCAAAACCCCTTTTAAAAGATTGTCAAAATAATTAGCTCTATCTTCAGCTGCATCATTCAAATGCCATGAAAAATAAGCTGCATTGCTCTCCGAGAGTTGACCAGACGATGTGGTCAAAGACTCTAATGGTGGAGTTTCAGGCTGATTGTTTTCAGTGTCCAAAACTGATTCCTCAAATCCCGAGTGATCAAACTTTAGATCCATCACACAAATCCAACCTGAAAAAAAAAATCAAGACTCATAGTTCTACGAATCATGTAAGCCATAAATTTACTACTTAAGACAACCAGTTACTCACCTGGTCTCTGGTTTTCATTCAAAATACAAACCAATGTGGTTGATAAGAGCGGATTTCAAAAATGGAGATCCTCAAGCCTGTAACATCAAACCTCATTTTATGTCAACTTGTCAAGAACAACCAAAACGATCCGCCAACATATGTATAAAATGATGATTTCATAAGCATAATCATTCTTCTCAAAGTAACTTCTTCCAAATCTGATTATCATTAACCTAAATCGGCAGAAAACCAGAATGATGTTTTTATAGCAACTTATAATCATTTTTCTTAAACCAACTTCTGTGTAAATCTATCTCACAAATTCAAAACAGTACACCCAAATTATGTATTTATAGCAACTTAAAAGTTATAACCTGATTCCAGGAAATCTGATTACTTTAGCCCTAAATATAACCAAGTCACAACTATCTCAAGAACTACAAATCAATTACTTCAAATCAGAAGAAAATCAAAACTATAGTCAGCTTTCTATAAGGCATCTTCCACCAAATCTGATTATTTTGACACCAAACAAGCAGAAATCCAGAACCATAATCTCTTTTACCCAAACACTAGCTACTTTCACCATCCAAACACCCCTAAACTAGAGCAAATCCAAGAACCCCAAGTTACAAGCCGAACAAATTTAAATCTTAGAATTCTCATATAAGCACTTGCAAAATGGTCAAAACCCCAAAATCTTAGAAACCATTGCAGAAATGAAACGAACGAAGAAGAACATGAAATACAAATTATCAGAAGATGGACGTAAAATCAAGTAAGAACACTTACAGTGGAGGTATGGACCAGTAGATACTTTTACAACATAATTAGATATTTCTCAGCGACCAAAATATATTTACAGGAAATGGGTAAGGAAATAGCAGCCGGTGAACGTCGTCGGCGACGGACCACCCACCGGCCGGCCGGCGAAGGAAAAGGGGTGAAGAAAAGGAACTCTATATATAGAAAGAACTTCTATAATGGGGAAATCCTGTGATTCACAAAATCAGAGATAAAAGGTTTTACAATTTTAAAAAGGGAAAAGAGTGGCATCATTCTAAAAGGGAAAATTTATCAAATGGATCATCTAATCATTTGAATTTTGACCCATTTATTTCATCTATTATCAAATTGGACTTTGATTATGATTTTTTTTTTCTTGATTTTTTTCTACAAAAGGACAAACAAGGAATTAAATTACATAATTAGTCCTTGAACTACTTTTCAATTTTATTTATATTTTATATATATGATTTTTCTTTAACTTCTTCGATCTTAAATATCTACTGTTTTGGTTTTTTTCAATGATAAGACCACCATCGTCCAATCCAACTTACCCTATCAAATACATTCCCATATCAACATCCACATCATCTTTCACCTTTAACCCTATCAAATTCACAAACCCCCCGCAACCAACCCTATATCTTTTTAATTTTTATTTTCTATTTTTTTGTTTTAATTTAAATAATTTAATTATTTTAAAGACAATAAAATATAAAATAATTAATAATATTTCATAAATTTCATTACATAATTTCAAATACATAAGTTTGAGAGAAGAAGAATAGAGGAAGAAATACGGAGATGTGAAAAATTGAAGTAGATAATGTATATTTTTTTTAAAGAATAAGAATTGGAAGAATGAAAGATAGTGCATAAAATATAATAGAGAGGAGAAGATGTTATATAAAATATGTGTAGATATGAATAGTATTTATAGGAGAGAAAAAAAGAAAAATATATATATATGACCGTTTTTCAATGGTAAAAAAGAAAAAAAAACAAACAAACAACCCGCAATGGGTTTATAAGCCAGACGGGTCGCGAGTCAGCCCCAACCCAAAGGGGGGGCGATGGTGTTACCATCGGGTTCCACCCCAACCCGAGTCGGGTAGGGTGGCCGATGCGGGTGGTCTTAGGTAGGGGTGTTGTTCGGATATATTTTCCAGGTTTCGGGTAATTCGGGTCAGGTTAATCGATTATTCAAGGTTGTAACAAATAATTCGGTTATCGAGTATTTAGTTATTCGGGTATTGGGTCGGGTCGGGTATATAACCAAATACCCGAATGTTTGGAGTTAGCAAAGAAACTTGATGGGTTCAATCTCTGTGCATTTCACAAAATATTTTGTTGTTTATTTATCAATATAGGATAGAACCATTGAAAATTGGTAAAAGAAGTAATTTTTAACATGTTCATAAATGAATACTGATTTCAGTTTGGAAATTAAATGTTTTAATATAAACATCCTTGCACATGCAAGTTAAAACCACCTGTTTGCTACTTTGCTCCATACTTCATAATAGTCAATGAAAAGCATTTGATCGATGACCGCACAACATGATGATGTTTAACGAACAATTATTAATAACTTGTGTACCCTTTTTTCTTGAAGTTCAAACTTCGTACACGACTTTAACGTGGATAAACAACGATGTTGCTCCCTTGTTATATTCGTTAGAATTAGAATACAAGGCAAAAACTAATATCTTTTCTCATCATAAGCACCATGTCTTAACATAACCACCATGCATGATGGTGGTGGTATTTATCACTTTGTATGTATGCAAATTAAAGAAGTATGTATGTCTTGTATTAATTTCAACGTAATTGTATGATTAAGTAGGTTTTATATTAGTAATATTTAATTGAAAGCTTACGTGATAAAATGAAATAAAAATGACTTGTATCTTATCATGTGATCACCGTGACACCTTATAATCTTCACTTTTGCATTACCATTTCTATATATTCAAGTGCTATTCCCACTTGAAATCGGATATTTATCATATATAGCTTCTTTGACTAATTAGTTTTAACTAAAATGGTCAATTTTGCTTAATTATATCTTAACTCATGCCAAAATAAGTTTATCTTATGCATTGTATCCTTGTAAGTCAACATTTTTCTTAGCAAAATTACTAGTTACCAAATGTAGCATTTTTCATCAAATATAATATGAAACAAATTAATTGAGTCATTTGATTTCCTACATGCATGTCTACATCATCATAGTATAATAAATCAACCCAATATGGATAAAATTGCAAGAAAAAACTATTTTATTGCCAACCTAATACCATACTCAAACAAATGGATAATGTTTAATAAACCTACATAATTTCCAAAAGATTAAAAAAAGGGGGCCTCCAACTTATCTTCAATTACTACATAAAGCAATAGATAGGTCTAAGTTAACACTACACTTGTTTGATGAACCATCATTTACATTAGGCGTTGAGTACACTTCACTAATTTCGCTCGTTGATGAACCGGTGCTACTCCTTTGTGTCGAGGGATGGTGCAGTGAAAGCGTTAATAGTAATCCATCTTCGTCTTCATTTTCATCTCCGTCTTGAATGCTTCTCGAGCTCTCCAATTTTCGTCTCTTAAATGATAAACATTTTCCTTCACCTTTTCCTAAAATCTGTGTATAATCAAATCAATACAACAAAATTGTAACAATTCATATTTTCACTAACTTAAGTATATATGCTAATTATAAGAAAAATTAGGAAGTTTCCTATACACAAACAAAAATGAGCTTTATGGATGGGGAAAGTAATGATTTAAATTATCTGTAATTGTGGTTTTTAATTATTCTCTTTATCATAAAAACATTTCATCAATAATAAAACATTATTAAATTGTAACAATTCATATTTTCAATAAATTAGAAAGTGACAGATCAAGCCCAGAAATTAACCACTGGTTTTAGTAATCTTCTCAAAGCAACAATTTTACTTTCTTCTTCTTCAAATAAAGACACAATTTGGCACGTGCACACACAAAAGTATGATCACACACACACACACACACACACACACACACACACACACACACACATATATATATATATATATATATATATATATATATAAAGAGACAACAAAAAATCAAAATTAAGGTGCCTAATTTCCTACCAAACCCCCTTTAAAACCTTTGAAAATATTCACCCAAAAAAAGCTGTACCCACAACATATTCCACACCAAACAAAACCAACCTTACGTACGTAGAAACAACTTTTTAATCATAGACCCTGTAATTAAACTATATTTCAAAAAAACATATATATTTTGTCTATTTAATAATATTTTTCTCATAATATATAATAATACAGTGACATAAAATTGGAAATTAAGTCAAGTCTAATTCCATTTTAAGATCGAGGATCTTATACAATATAAATTAACCGGATTTAACTTCAAAACTAATTCCATTTTTTCATATTTTCACCTCATTAGAGTATACAATATAATTATTAATTATGAGACAATGAGTAATTTTATCATTATTACTGTTTAACCCCAAGTAAATAAGATAAAATAGTCTTTTTTTTTAAATTAATTAATTAAAAACCATTTGAATCCCAAAACATGAATGCATAGATAGATATACAAGATTCCTGTTGTATATTTATGTTTTGACTACACAATGTAGAAAGTACAAAATTCTTACTTAGAAGTAGTTGGGGTGTAAAAACAAAGCACAGAAAAAGCATCAATGTCCAAGCAACCAAACAGGGTTTTAGAGCAACAGCATATTCTCTGCCTTTGAAAGTTACAAATGCATGCCAAGAAATCATCCCCACTTTGTTTACTAGAGTTTAAAGGCTGCAATCCATATGTTCAATATCGTACAACTCTAATGCATTAGCGTACAACACACTCATGCAGTCAAACTTTGTTGCCAGGATCCAAGTGCAAGCTAATAAGCTAGGTGCATATCTTGATTCTAGGGATGTGTATTTACACGTGTACATGAATACGCACAAGCCTAAAACTAATTAACAAATGAAAAGGAGCATACCCGCCTGCTTTATATATATATATATATATATATATACACACACACTAAATAAACCACATTTTCAAAGAAAAAAAAGGAAGAGTGTAGGGGTTGTGTGTTTGGGATTGTTAATCAAAACGGGTATTATGTGTTTAATATATACACGATAAGTTGTTTCAGGCACTCGTAGCTAGTCGATGGGTCGATCAGGAATAACTGTCATATCAGCTTGATGGAGCCTTACAAGTGTTGTTAACAATGTTTGAAACTACTATATATTAAAAGGGAGCTGATTTGTACACAACAAAATTTCTCCATACACAACAAGTGCAAGTGTTTAATTACATATGGTACAAGTTGATAATGCATCAATTTGTTGTGTATGACTAATTTGGTTGTGTACGAATCACTACAGACATCAAAACTATTAATTATCTTAATAGTTTATGAAAATTCTAAAAAGATAAAACAAACTGCTGCTTATATCAAATAAGATGAACAAACTAGTAGTTAAGTTTAGTAAGCAATTCCAAACAAGCCCATATGAGTATATGACTGCGTAGCCGGATCATCAAAATCCAACGAATAGTACGTATAACTCACACGTCCACTAAACCTGCTTCTAAAGTACATCCTGTCCATTATGAGACTTTAACAAAAGACCTTTAATTAAGATCACCAAATACCCTTTGTTAAATATATCCTACAAATTAATCACCTCCCATATCCCACTGATGATTCAAATGACTAAAATGCACCTATTTATGACTGGTCAACAATTCAGAAATACAATCCATGCATCATCAAGACTGATATAGGCATGTGATCAGAAATTTAAGCACTCGTGTTTCCTTTTGTTCTACTGCAATAAATATGGGTTTTCCTCGAGCTTTATTAAAAGCATGTAGAATTTTAAAAAATACACACCTAAAAGTGCGTAAAATAGTTTAAACAAAATGTAGGTAAAAGCAACAAAAAAGCTCACACTTTTAAATGTGTAAAAATAATAATTAATAGAAATTGGGAAAAATCATGCTTAAAAGCGTAAACTTTTATAACATAAAGATGTTTTCAACATTTTCACACTTAAAAATGTGAAAACTTTACTTATTTGTTCACATTAATAAATGCGATACTTTAACTATATTTATCACATTTTTACACGTAAACTTTACAAATAAATTTGTCACGCCATATTTTTTTCACACTTGTTTATAATTCTTTATATTTTAAAGTGTGAAAATATTACTAAAAAGATATGAAAAATCAATATATTTGTCGTAGTGTTCGTATATATTTAAGTACACACATATATATATATGTATATATCTATATCTATATCTATATCTATATCTATATCTGTGTGTGTGTGTTTTGGAAGAGAGAGAGAGTGTGTGTGTGTGTTTTGGAAGAGAGAGAGAGAGTGTGTGTGTGTGTTTTGGAAGAGAGAGAGAGAGTGTGTGAACCTTTAGCAAGTCAGATTCTGGATGAAGATCATTTACATGGGTAAAAGAGTGATGCAAACGAAAATGTGGGAAAGAAAAAGGAGGATGCTGCCATGTGAGATTCCCTACAGCTTCTTCTTGCTCCCTTTCTGCTTCATTTTCCCACCATTCATGCTTACCATTTCTTGGCTCCATCCTCCCTCTACACCAACACATCAAAATCTAGCTTGAATATTAAAAATTAAATATACTCAATATACAAATGCAAAATTGCAAACGAGCTACTAACTTCCCTTAGTTACCAACAAGCCTTGTTTATAAAGTAATTAACTTTCATAATTAGTTTCTTGTTTTTATGATTAAAATTACAATATGTCCAATGCTATCCTAGTTATGTTATTTCTTTAATTTAAAATATCAGAGCTTTAATTATAAATTAGTGTATATACATTATTATAAAATGATGGATATATTTTACCTTTTAGATGGGAGAGTGTAAAGGAAGTGAGGATATGAATCTGGAAAGGTGGGCTTCAAATGATGTTCATGATCAAGACATCCATCATGATGATCCTCAAGAGATAGTCTTCTATTTGATCCAATGGAATTAGGATCTTCGTCTTCTGATATAAGTTTTCATGAATCATGATCATTAGAAGTTGCCATAAGTGAGACCAAATAGTGACCCCACATGCATTAGGCAACAAATAAAAATAAAAATAAAAACAGAAAGAAACAAAAAGTTGGTATGTGAGAAAAGGATGAAACTGATCATACTTTCTACAGAAAGGTTTGTATTTTGCGTGTGCGTGTGTGTGTGTTGACTCTACCAAAAAAGAAGCCTAAATGAAGAACCATAAATCTAACATGGGGGGTTAATGAACCTAAAAAACACAAACACTAACCAACTGTCCAACCACAATATTAAGGTTGATTAATTTGCTTCTTTATTTTGGTCAAGAAACCATATTTTGGAGAAGCAGAAATAGCAAATGAAGGGTTTGTATATCTAATCTAGTTTAAAAAACCACTACATATCTTTCATGACTGAAGAAAGAAAGACCTAAAAATCAATAAAGTAAGAAATTTTATTGTTTAAATAGAGTTTAATTGACAGAAGATATGGAGGAGAATTATACCTTGTTTATTTCCATCACTCTTCATGCTTCTATACATCTGTTAACAGATCCCATTAATACAAGAAAACACATCTTCACATGAAAAAAAATTTCTTCAAAGAAAAAAAACAAAAGAATGGTGAAAGAAAGAACCTGAAGATGACTTTTGACATGGGAAATAGTGAGTCCTCTTACATCCATCATCTGAAGAACAAGTTTTGGTGTAGCTTCTGTATACATACATGCATAAAACTCATTATCATCAAAGACCACCATGAGCTAGCCATTAGAGTTCATTAGAAGAAAAATGGATAGGAATTGAAGAACTTACTTTCAGGACCTCCAAGTCTTTCAATTGCATGAACAAAAGAGTTATGAAGATCAGGAGTCCATCTAAGTCTTGGAACCTTTGATCTTATATATTGCCTAACTGCTCCACTCCTTCCGCAACTTCCCATCCTTTAAAAAAAATCAAAAGGAGTTTCTTAAAATTTACTTCTTGTAGTTTTCAAAGGTTTTAATTCAACACTTTGAGTGTTCTCTAAAATCTTCAGAACCATTCAAAAAGTCTTCCTTTTCCCGTTTGCAATCACGTTGAAACTGTCTACTCCGACCTATACCACTGTGTTTCTCTAGAGATCGATTTAGATAGAGAGGGAGAGAGAGAGTCAGAGAAAGAGAGAGAATGGAAATAATAAATTGAACTAGGGTCCAGTCAGCTATCTTACCCCCACATATATATATATATATATGGAAATGTTTATTCAAGGACCGTTTTTATTATGAGAACCGTTACGATCAATCTTAGCGATTTATTTTAGATAATAGGATTCATGGATGAAGAGTATGGAGGGATTGAGTATAACAGGGTGCATGTAAGGAATTCATGGGTGAGCAATCAAATTAAAGGATGGGGAATTAGACGACTAAGATTAATTCTCGCGGTTCTCGTAATAAAAACGGTTCTCAAATAAACTTTTCAATATATATATATATATAAAATGAGTTTGTACCCTTAAAAATTAAAAATTAAAAATTTTAAAAATTAAAATTGCGATTTTCTAGGATATATTAATGATTTGTAACAACATTACTTTTTCATACATAATAATAATATATTTTATATTTCTACAAACCCACTAGGTCACTATCAAGGTATTATTATTCATTATACATTTTTTGTTATGTATGATAAATTTTTGTTGTGTAAAAATCATCTTTTTTTTATACCCGTAATTCTTGTGAACATAAAAATAATAAACACACACATATTTTTAGAGAGGTTCTAATATTTCTATAAAATCCTTTTATATATTCTTCTATTTATTTGATCTAAAATCAATAAAAGACGTAAGAAAAAAGAATTAATAAGATTATGTATGTCATCTTTTAGTAAGAAGAAGATTAAATTAAAAAGATATAACGTAAAGGAATAAAATTTTCCATATATTTATACACTCACATGTACGTGTGTGTGTTTGTGTGTTGTATGTACATACATGTGTGTAGAGTATGAGCTCTTTCAATTCTCTCTTGTGCAGATCTCCAACACATGTTAACAAAAAATATTTATGCTGTTTGACTCTATCCTCTATCTCACTCTTCATTTCAATGGCGCGCTCTCTGTCTGTGTCTCTCTCTAGAATGGTAGGAGTTGTAAGGTACGTAATAGGCCTACCCCTCGTCATGATAACAAAATGTCATGACTTTAAATTTTGTTTTTATATCTAAAATCAAACAAAAAATAATGATTCACTGTTATTGATCTTTTTTTTTACTTATGGCATTTATATGGTGCAGAAAATATCATTCTCAGTTTTGGAGTTTTTAGGGTAAAAGTATGTTTTTCAGTCAATTATCATTCCCATTTTGAATTGTTTGAAGCATTGTTTTCATTTGTGTTTTTGAAGCTCAACGTATATATAAAAATAGAAATGAATCAATGATGGTTCAGTCGACTTCAATTAATCATGGATGAGATCACTAAATGGAATAATTCTGTGTGCTTCTTATATCGGGGAATTTATATTTACCCAAAAAAAAACGTTCCATCTTTTCAAATCTTAACCTTCTTCCTCGCTTTGGACCTTAGAGCATTGGGTATATCATAGACATACGTTCGGTATGCTGACATGGCCTGCAGTAGCACACACTGACACCATTCTCATGGTTGCGGTACAAAGTTTTTTGAAGGTTTCTCTAACATTGTAATACCGAAGGAGATCGAGAGAGAGGCGAATGTCATTTTGATGGAGAAAGAGAGAGTGTGTGTGAGAGAGAGTTGAAATTAAAAAAAGTTGTGTTTTTAACTTGTATAAAAATACCAACTTCATTTTGACCTTTTTACCTCGCGTTCTCTTCTTCTCCTCTCTAAGACCATCAACATGCATAATGAACTTACCCTATCAAACCCACTGTCACATCAACACCCACATCATCTCTCACATCCAACCCTCTCTAAGAGCATGCGTAGCACATACACCCAACTCAAATCAACCCAAATGCCACATCACTGTCACATCAGTTTTTTTTACTTTTTCCTTCCCAACCCAAATTAACCCAAAACCCAAGTAGTACCCTTCCCAAATCAACTAAAACATTTTCCCTCTCCTACTCTCTCTACAAAACCAAAAAAAATAAAAAAGAAGAAGAAGAAAGCTGGTTGCTCGGATTGGTGAAACCGAAAACGAAACACGAGGCCTAACCCGAAAGCAGCCGTAGCGGTGCTCCCGAAGGCTGCCACCCAACCCAAATGAACCTGAAGGTGCTCGGGAAGGGTGGTACGCCCGGCCTAACCCACAAACTCCCACATCCAACCATCTTTAACACTCTATCTTTTCTTTTTTTCTTTTTTAAATTTTTTCAACTATTATTAATTAACATAATTTAATTATTATAAATAAATTGCAAGATAGTATAAGTATAAAATGTTATATCTAAATCAAACTAATATTTCACCTTACATAAAAAAAATAAAAAAATAGAAGTACATAAATTTAAAAAAAAAAACTAATTATCGTCGTCGTTATGTCTTAGAAGATGATGAAGATGAAGAAGACGAATCATCAGACTCTGATGTATTATACGACGAAGAAGATATTTTTTGTGTGTGTGTAAAAAATAAATATAGAGTTTGAGAGAAGAAAAATAGAGAAAGAAGAATGGAGATGTGAAAAAATGAAGTGAGTAATATATACTTTTAAGGGGAAAAATGAAAAAAAAGAGA